>JAPYYR010000221.1:0-68851 GCA_030523065.1 Aphidius colemani | reverse complement strand
CACAATAAGTTAACTATATCATGGTTTATTTATTTTTACTTATGTTATTCGTCGTGTTTACATATTAAAAAAGGAGAAATAACATTGAAATTTTAAAAATGTAAAGGCCTACGAATCAAAAACATCGACATTCCTGAAAAATATTTCTGCCGTGTGAGGAATTCCAGAAGTTATTTTGTATATTCGCTAATAGATGCCTTTTTTTGATTCAACACATGGCGCTCACCCGGATCTCCGATAGAAGATTTCGTTGAAAGAAAGCACCTAATATCATGCTCGTTCTGCGTTATGTATTCAATCAGTCATTTATCTTTTATTGAATATCATTTTTTCCGATCAAAGTGTATACTGATTTGTTTCGTTTTTTATGGTTTATTTTTTCTATTCTGTCGATTAAAGAGCTTGCTTTATTTCTGATCTATCCATTACAACAAAAACAATAAGTACATACAACGTTCCAAATGAAAAAAATAAAAAACATTTATAAGCAAAGGAAAAAAAAATACATGGGAATTTGAAGTAAATCATTATAAAAAAGAAAAAAAAAAGAAATGTTTCACAAAAAACTTATTTGTAATTCGGTTTTTAATATTATACTTTTTTCTTTTTTTTTTTCACAATTCACACGCATTTACATATATATATATATGTAATTTCGTAAATAACAACGTAAATATTTATATTAAATTAAAATTATACTATAAGATTAGTTTTATATGAATAAATTCATATTTTTTTATTGAATTTTACTTAAGAAAAACTTCATTAATAATGATTAAAAAAAAACAGAACGTGCATACTTCAATAATATTTTGTGAGTTGATAATGCATCATAATGACTTTTCATATTTTGAAAGAAAAGTCACAAGAGCAACAATTAATTATTGTTATCGAAGAAAAACAAAATTTCTTTTCTACATACACGTAAATTATTTGAACAATAATTAAAATAAATTACCATTTTCATAAAAAAAATGATACAAATTATTGTTTAATCATTAGATTATTAAATTTATGTTGGTTTTTTAGTATTAAATTTTACAAAAATCTTTCGAGGCACTAGATTTTTGTTGATTTTGATTTTCATTTTACAATTGTTTTTTCAAGCATTATTTAAAATTTATGAGCTGCCACAGTTTCTTACATATAACTTATTTTTTATCAACATAAACTATCAACTATATAAATTTCTAAAATTCGATAATTATTCGAAAGAAAAAAATGTACAGTTTTTTTCTATCAAATGTTTAATCATGATTAAAAATTATTGTCTGTCTGAATTTACAGATTATTTTAGTATTAAAAAATATTAATATTTATGGTTACTTTATGAAACAATAAATTTTTTTATTGTCATTTGTAACGAGTAAATAGACTTTTAATATAATATAAAAAAAATAAATCTATGTAAAATATATATAACTATTCTTAACCCTATTGCTCACATTTTTAATTTCTTCAATAAATTTTTTTCATCATTAATCGTCAATATATTTTAATACAAAAAAAAAAAAAAAAAAGAAACAATATCATTCATTTTTCCAACAATTTAACAACGTAGTTAATTTTTTTTTATTAGTAAAAAACTTTTTTTTGTATGGACGGTGATTGTTTAATTAATTATTAAGAATTATGTGTAACAATAAAAATAAGTTACCATCAATTTAATGCTTATAATTATTTTAATTCATTAAAAATTTTAGGCACTTTTTTTTATTTATTATTTAAGGCATTACGGTTTTTATATTTTTTAAATAATAAAAACATATACTTTTGAGTATAAGGGATAGTGGTCTAAAATGAGGACCTTTTTTTCAATGTAAAATTACGTTTTTGTTGACTCGAAAAAGCAGCTCTTATTTACATGTAATTTCTGGAAATAATTTCCGAAAATGTTTATTGCATATTTTCTAGAAAATATTTGTTGGAAAATTACGAGAAACTGGTTTATAAATTAACAAAAATAAACAAAAAATTACATTAAAAAAAACAAGTGATTATATCAGATAGCCTGTTCATTTTAGACCTCCTTTCCCTGTATGTAATTATACTGTATTTTTTGTTTAAATTATTATCCATGATTATTAATTAAGTCTCGAGAGACGATGGCATTGCACTTGTTCTCTGTACACTTAATTAAAAAATTTAATTTTTAATGAAATTATAAAAATCATCAACTATGAAAATCTGATACGTCATGATACCAGACTTGAGCTCCATCAAATACGTGTCATATTATAATGACATTTGACTCGTATATAATACAATAACTGTGTGCTCACTTTGCAAAAAAAAAAAAAAAAACTCGACTTCACATTTTAATTCCGTTCACTTAATTATAAATAATATTTGTCGACAAATAATTCATAAAAATTATAACATAACTTTCTTTCTTTTTTTTTTTTTCTATTTAAATTCTACTTTTATAAATTTTTCTCCGTAAAAAATGTATCAAAAAGCTATATACACACTCAGATATTCTTTTGTTTTTCTTCATTTTAGTGTTTTATATTTATTTTTTTCAATTATTTGAAAATATATTTTTTTTATATTAAATCTACTTGTTGAAAAATTCCAAGTTATTTTTCCTCTGTCACGCATATATTTATATAATTTTTTTTCATTTTTATAGTTGTATTTTACTGTAAGACATTGAATGTTGTATTTTAATTTTAAACACGCCAATGAGTGCACTCAATGCGATCGAGTTGTCTTGGAGCTTGTTGGCTTCGTACTACAGCCATGTCAAAACATTCTCAGGTTTCGAATTCGGATTTATCAGCGATTGCACGTCTTCAAGAAGGATATCATTTGGAAATTCTTCGTTGAGTTGCTAAAGAACAAAAAAAAAAAAACAATAATATTAATATTATTATTTAACAAAGAAAAAAAAAAGTTCTTAGTTTGTTTGAAGCAAATGTTTTTTTCAATACACGACATTAACATGCATTATTAAATTTATATCTAAATGATAATGTTTATTTTTAATCAAACACATCAATCGAATAAATATTATCTTTTTTATTTATTTTTTTATTTTAAGATAATATAATACCTGGAGAGAAGGCACGAGATCATCAGTAGAATCTATGTTATCACTTAGTGATGATATGTCCGGTGTTTCCATTGGTGCTCCACCCTCTGTATAACAAAAAAAAATCATAATAATAATATTAATAAATAAATATTAAATTAAATTTCTTATCAATTCAAAGAGACATATAAATATTATACGAAATTTATGATTTTTTTTCTTATTTTTGATTTTAGGTGATTCACCTCAATCTAATATATTTTCACGTTAAGATTACACAATGATATGATGATCATAATCAATTGAAAATTTACACAATGAATTAACAAAAAATGATAAAAAAATACTAATAAAGTCCATTGTAGATTTATCAACATGATAAAGCATAAATTTGTTAATTTTTTTTCATATTTTTCAATGAAGTTTGTCGAGAATTAAAAACCGTTGAGTTTATGTAATTAAAAACCAAAAGTGTTTTATTAAAAATAAAAAATAAAAAATGTATAATATTTATAAAATAATAATAAACATATAATTACCACTTGTAGCATCCATATTGTCGTCAATATTGGAAAGAAAATCTTCAGGTGTGTGTGGTAATGAGTATGCTGAGCCAAGTCCAAGACCAGAATCAGCACTTTCTTGACGTGCATGTTGTTCACTCATACCCGAAAGAAATGGGTCCATAATTGCTTCATTATTATTTGCTCTCAGCTCAGACTAGATAAATTAATTTATAAAGAAATATTAACAAGTTATTTAAAATCTATATAAAAACAATGTTAATAATGACGATTAAAATATATCAAAAAATAATAACAAGAGGATAAAAATTAATTTACGTCATTTGTTTATAAATATAAAATACCTTTCGCATTATTTCAGCTTGTCTTTGTTTAAGACTTTCACGTTCTAATCTCAATGTTTGAATTCTCATTTGTTGTTCACATAATTGAATTCGATTATTTGGCAAACCTGCTGTACCAGGTTGAAGCCAATTTTGTGGCAACATTGCTCCAGAAGTTGGAGCTCTTTGAAGATGAGTAGCTAAAAAATTAAGAATAAAATTATTTCCGGAAATTTTCTAGATAATTAAGATAAACTAATTAGCTGGGAATAATTAAGAAATTAAAATTCAATAATTTTAACAATATATATTTAATTATTTTCTATTAATTGAGTAACATAATAATATTATTATTTTTCTTCGTTATCATTAATGTATAAATTAAATAAAAATAAACGTTTTTTTTAGATATCAAAAAAATAATAAAAAAATACTTACGAATTCTAGGATCAAACCATGATGTTGTACGTGTTTGATGATTTATAAAATATGTTTCACCTTCAGGTGTACGAGCTTGTTCCCATCCTTCGGGTAATGATCCAAGTATATTTGCTGTATTTGATGATGTTTTACCACTTTCAACAGCAGCAGCAGCAACAGCCGCGACATTAACAGCGGCTGCTGTTTTTCTTGGATCCTCCCAAGTTGTGGTTCTTGTTAAATGACTAATAGAAAAAATAATTAAAAAAAAATAATTAACAATTAGAAATTTAATCATGAAAAAAATAATAAGAATTTTTTTTCAATTATTTTCTTTTTTAGCAGAAACAAAATAGATTGGCTGCGCATTTTACCGAATATAGTCTAGCAATGTCTGAAAATAGTTTTCATTCAAACCACGTTTTCACGCCCACTTTCATCATCATCATCATCATCATCATCATGACTTTTATCCATCTGCTATATTTTACTTTATTATTTATTATTTTTTCAACTAATTTTTATTCGCTATAAATTTTTGTCATTTTTTTTTTTCAAGCTTAACTATGTTTATGTATGTGTGTTTTTTATTTATTTATAAACAATCAAGTATTTGTTTTTTTCGTTGAACACTTGGTGACAATGATCTAGATGCTAAATCATTGGTAAAAAAAACAGGTGGGCGCGCTCACCATCAAATATATTATTAGAAAAAATAAAAATAATTTCTGACGACAACTTTGCAAATTAAAATAAACTATATGATATTTATTTATGAAAATATTATATAGTTATTTTAAAAATAAATTATACAAACTAACAAAATTTCATGACGTTAATGATGATGTCATATATTTAAAAAACTATTAAAATTTATAACAAAAATAATAAAAAAAAAAAAAAAACTTGTATTGCTAAATAAAATAATTTTCAAAAGTACAAAATGTAACAACCTCAATGTATAATAAAAAACCAGCATTATAAAGAAGGTTGTTACAAAAATAGCTTGTCTATGAATTGCAAAGTTGAAGCAGACATGTAAAAAAAAAACCAAAAAAAAAAAAAAATTTATTTTCTTCAAAAATAAGGTAAAAGGAAATAAAGAAAATGTTATAAGAAAAGACAGACCGATAATTAAAGCTTTAAATGTGAATTGAAGATGTAAAAACGATGAATATATTTATCAAGAAAAAAAAATAATATAAAGATAAAATTTGGATGTTGTTTTTCGACAAGCCTTCCTTATCCTCCTCGTTGTCCGGGAGTACGCGTTGACTCGTCGTCGTACTGTCGTCTGGCAGTCATCCAAAATAACGTCAGATTTGCTAGTAGCCAAGTAAATATAATGAAGAAAAAAATCAAGTCGCAAGTTTCAAAAGATCATTTGGCTATGCGTATTGTAGTCGTTGTCGTTGTCGTTATTACTACAGTAGTCAAGTCACACACATATCGGACATGGTCGGATCTTTTCTATACATATTTATTTTTTATTTATACTTTTATTTTATTTTTTAATTCTTTACTAAGCTTTTCTCACTCTTGAGAAACTTAACGCATATATATGTGTACAATATGGGCTGTATAAAAAAACGCCCAGAGTTTTAGAAGCGATGTGTATTTTTACTCCGGACATCTCGGCGCCGGACAACTCGTAAATAGACACACGGAGGCAAACCGCCGACGACTTGGGATAACTTTACATCGGGCAATAAAACATATCGGCCTCGAGACAACACACACACACACAGAAATATTAATTTATTAATTTTTACTGTAAATGTACAATTGGCATATCCCTAAAAAAAAAAACTTCCGGTACTCGTGATACATATTTAAAAATTAATATAAAATTAATTTGTATTTCTTTAATTCTTTTTTTCATCAGTCAAGTATCAAAAGCTTCCAAGTTTTTTATCAAATAGTAAATTGATTTGAAATATAAAAAAAAATATATACAACTTGGTATAAATTTTATAAAGCAGGATAAAATGGATCAACGAGGTCAATTAAATGCCAATAATTTTATTTATTTTATTTATTAATAACCTTCATGTATCTAATTTTTATAGAAAGAATGAATTTAAAAAAATAAAATGTATTAATTAATAATGCTTCCGTGTGGATTTGATTCATCAAAATACTTTGAAAACAAGATGACGATTTTTGAAAAATTAAAAGATTCAATATATATAATTTTTTTTATAAAATAATAATAGTAATTCAAAAGATATATATAAATATGTAACTAGATTCAAGTAATTTAAGAATAAAATAATCATAAAAAATAATGTATAATGACATGAGTATTTGTTCAATGCGGAATAGCTATAATCGTTAAGTTTATTCTTTTAATAATGCCCAAAGGCAATTGAATTTTTACAAGTTTCATGACGAATTAAAACAAGTAAATCCATGAATATTCAATATTCATATACGTTTATGTTTTGCATACGTAAAGTTGATTCTAGTTTTGTTATTTTAAAAATATTTCCAGTTTTATTTTTTTTTCTTTATCCAGCTCCGCAACCAACAACGCTGTTCATTTCAAAGTCTACATCGTTGTAACTGTTGAAATAAATAAAATAAAAAAAAAGGAGAATTTTTTATTTTTTATATTCATCTCCATCAGCTACTCAGCAAATTTATCTGCGTGCAAAAAAAAAAAATAAAAAAAATAAAAAAAAATATTACAGATGGGTAATTTTATTTTTAATGAAATATAAATAACGGATGTTGGTAGTTGATCAAAATAATTTACAATGTTTATGAAATAATATTTTTTTTTAAATATATTTTATTTAACTTGGTTTCTCTGACGATTTCAATGAGACTGCATCGCGGCTCGATGAGCTCAATAGACACGCAACTTCCTTCCGCATATTAAACTTCCGGCAAGTAGTATAACTGTTTAATACACACGAGTCAGACAGACACACCAAAAAATAATTTAATTTTCATGAAATAAATCTAATTTAGCAAAAATTAAAAATATAATTTAAACGCAAAGAAAATATTTTATTTTTATAAGTCTAATTGTTGATCAATAAGGTATGAAAATTATAATTAATTAATTAATTGTATTTAATTTCGCAATAGTTACGTGATATTTAGGACATATATAGAGTTAAATATTTATTATTAATGAAAAATATTATTGTTGAAAAATAAAATAAATAACGTTGTTATTTTAAATGATGAAATAATTGTTTGTAATTATTTTGTAATTATTTTAATTATCGATGAATAAATTTATCAATAATTAATAAATATTAAATACGAATTTTTAAAGTATAAATAAAAAAAAAAAAAAAAAAAAAAAAAAAAAAAAAAAAAAAAAAAAAAAAAAAAAAAAAAAAAAAAAAAAAAAAAAAAAAAAAAAAAAAAAAAAAACGTTCATAAAAAATTCACGAAATTTGGCTGCTAAAAAACGACATATCTATTTATTTAATTATTAAAAAATAAATTTATTAATTAATTTAAATTATGAATAATTAATTGAATTTAATTTGGATTTAAAGTATTTAATAGTTCTACATAATTAACAACAATATTATTGTTAAAATATTGAAGAACGTAGTAAAAATAAAAAAAAAAACAATTTTATCATCAACAGGTGTGTATTTAAATAATACTTTAAAAAAAAAAAATATTATTATCATTTCTATCGTTATTATTAGAAGTACATTTGTTCAAGCAATTTACTATAATAATAATATTTTATTTGTTGAATAAACAGTTGTATATATTGATCATTAAAAAGGAAAAAAAAAAAAATTATATAATAATAATTTCATTTTAGAAAATAAAAAATATAATTATATATCTAAAAAAAATATGGTTAAAAAAGATAAATTAATTTAAAGATTAAATGGTTAAATTTATCATGTCAAAGTCGAAAAGGTAATTTAAAAAATAATATTATAAAGAAAAAAAAAAAGGTAAAACAAGTGCGCTTGAACGATCAGCCTTATCAAACATCACAACTCGACCGTGACAATAAAAAAAAAAACAAATTCGAAATAAATACTGATAAGTACGTTTTTTTTTTTTAAATATATATTTTTTTTCCATGTCATTTTGTCTATTGTATAAAAGATTAAATAGAAATATTGTGTTATTATTTTTTAGTTCTATTTTTCGTAGAATTTGGAGTTATAATAATCATGTTTATAAGATAAAAAATAAAAATCGTGGGATAAACTATAGTAGAATACAGGAGACATAGACTTTTTGAGTCGGATATGCATTTAAACAACAAAAGGGAACGACGCAGCAAATAAAAAACCAAGAAAAAAATATATATAAATTCAAGTCTATAAGATCTCACAGGGAAGAAGTAAAAAAAAAATAAATTTCGACCGCCCTCGCTCTCTCACGCTTTGTAAAATCGTTCCAGGTATATAATACACAAGAAGAACCTTGATTCACAGGTGAAAAACAGAGACAAACAAATACGAAAGAGAACGTCAAAAAACGAGATGAAAAAAAAAACTAACCAGCCAACATATGAAATAATAAAACTAAAAAAAAAAGACTTGAAGGTTCTGACGTGTTCTATACTTTGTGCAAAGACTTAAAAATAAATAATAATTTTAAAAAGGGCCATTTAACTTGTTTAAATTTATATATATATTTTCATACCACTAACTAGCTCTATAGATTTCCAATAAATCTATCAAACTCCAAAAAAAAAAAAAATTAAAATGCTCCAAAAATAAATTTGCAAAAAAAAAAAAAAAAAAAAAAAAAAAAAAAAAAAAAAAAAAAAAAAAAAAAAAAAAAAAAAAAAAAAAAAAAAAAAAAAAAAAAAAAAAAAAAGGTATTGAAGTTAAATTAACAAACACCGGAAGTTCCCGTGGGTGTCGTGTTTCCCGTTGAATCACTACGCTGATGATGGGCATCGCAGGGGGGTCTTGCTTCTTAAATGTATATTTAAAAAAGAAATTACATACAAGGACGATTATGATGTGCAACAGGTGGGTGGGTGTGTGCATATATATATATACACACACCAAGGTAAATTTTATCCATATATTACAAGGGTTTTTATATATTTTTTATTCATAAAAAAACGGGGGCCACATAATATGGATATAATGAAATCATCGAAGCATGTTTAAAAATATTAGCCACCCTTTTTAAATTTATTATTATTATTATTATTCGTCATCACCTAATACACAATAAAAGCAAATTCTCTTTTTATCTTGACATCCTCCCAACATTGTGGAAGAACATGAAGAAGAACGACAACAACAACTCACCAATATACAGTGCTTTCCCACGACAGGTGACACGTGGGAACACTGTATGTTAGCGTGGGGCGCCATTTACAGGTGAATTCAATACAGAAACTATAGAATATGTTTGCCTGAAGGTTTCAAATGTATTCCACAACACAAAAAAAAAAAAGAGAAGAAGAAGAAGAAGAAGAAGTAGTTGAAAGAAACACAATAAAATAGTAAAAAAAACTATAAAATAAAAATCTCAAGAAGCAAAGAAGAAGTTTCTCAGCTTCTACATTGGTTCTCAAAGTTTTTTTTATTTTTTCCTTAAATTTTATATGTGTGTGAAGATGAAGATGAAGATGATGAAGAAGAAGAAGAAAAAGAGGATTAATATTGTTTGGTTGAGTATAGGTAGTAGGTAGTCAGGTGAAAGAAAAGAGGAAAGAGTGAAAAAACTTGACTACAGTTTGTTCACTCTTTTAAAGTTAGGTGTATATAAGATGGTGTCTTTAAAAGATACTTGTATGTCACACCTGATACCCTGCATCATCATTATTATCATCATCAGAACAAAAAAATTAATTTAAAAAACAAAAAACAACTTACTTGAGAAAATAAATTTGTCCTTCTGGTGTTCTTGCTTGTTCCCATCCATGTGGTAATGGTCCAAGATCATCAACAGTACTAATAACATCATAACTACGTTGTTTTTGATGATGATGATGTCTAGCATGTGGTTGTGGTGCATGTTGATTTGCTTGTTGTTGTGCTGTTGCATATGTTTGTTGTAATGATGCTGGACTACTATGAGCACGTGGATGTGCAACAATTAAACCAGCTGGTATTACACCAGCACCATTTGCTATATTATTATTACTAGTACCACTATTATTATTACTACCACCACTATTGTTGTTGTTATTAGAATTGTTACTATTATTATTGTTGTTGTTGTTGTTGTTGTTGTTGTTGTTGTTGGTATTATTAACACTATTAACACTATTTGTATTATTATTTGTACTATTAGTACCAGTAACACTACCAGTAACACTATTTGGTGTTGTATTACCACCAGTACCAGAATTTAAACCACTACCTATTGTACCAAATGCTGAATCTGCTGAATTTTCACGTGAATGTGATATTGATGGACTTTTACTGCCAGTTGTTGGTGGACAAAAAAATGAATTTGGCAAATTACGCATACGCAATGGTACTTGTAATGGTCTTTTTGAATCTGGTTTCAGTACACTGTCAAATAATGCCTGAAGATCTGATTCTGAATCTTCATCAACTCTCATTACTAGTCTATTTTTTGAATCAATATCCTGATTGAGAGACATTTTTATATAAATATATATTTAATTTTCAAAATTAACAATCAATCTCAATCAATTTATGAATATTATTTTTTGTTGTTTAGATGTTATTTTAAAGGCACTATGTATATTCAAGTTTAAAAGGCACTTATTACTATTCTTCTTATTCGTTTATCTTGGCGTATGTAATTTAATGATCGTGTTGGTTGGCTGGTTGGTTGGTTCGTACCTCTCGGTTCAACTCAACATAAAAGTACGATTATGCATTTGTGTTTGTTAATACATATATATATATATATGTACCTCACGAGGGCAAAACTCTACAGTTTGCTGTTGTCTTTATCTTTTTCCCTCTTTTAATTTTTTTAGACTTGCTAACTCTTTCGTTTTTTTTCTTTTTTTTTTACTACTTCTTCTTCTTCTTATTCTTCTTGTTCTTCTTGTTCTTTTTTTCGACTTTTTATTCCTCTTCTTTTACTACTAAAACATTTATCAGACTTTCTCACTTCAATATACCCTTGTAAGTATACTGTTTATTCTTTTTATTATTATTTTTTTATTTATTTATTTCATGAAAGAATAAAAGAGGCTTTACCGTGTGGTATTATCCACCAAGTTTTGCTTCACTTTAACCACCGTATCACTCAATAAACATGACGACAAGTATTTTTTTTTACAATTTTTTAATAAATAAAAAGCTCTTATTATTATTCACTTTTTTTTTTGTTTATTGTTATTCAATTTTTAAAGCAATAATAAGCACATTTTTTTAATTCCTGATTTTTTTATTTTTCATAAAAAAATATGTGCTACCTGCTTGTTGCTCCAAACTAGAATGATGAAAACTATATTCAACTATTCTCCCTGAATCCCATTAGTTTTCTATTTCTCAGTTCTTAGAAAAACACAAGTGTATAGAAAATAAAATATATAGAAAAAAAAAACCTGATTTTAAAAAAAAAAAATCAAGAAATGTTGTTTTTTAATTTTTTTTCTACTTTAAGCATCCGGTGATGAAACGTCATAAACAAAAGTCAATAAATAAACTTGATAGAAATAATAATAATAATAATACAATAATTGACAGTAGAAAAAAACTAAAGTCAACAATCTTGTTTTATTCCTTTCTTATATTCTCCAGTGAGTTTAGCAACAGCTATGTACGACGTGTGTTTCTTTTTTTATTATTATATTGTTAATTTTGTTGTTGTTTATTATTTTCAAATAATTTCTTGTTGCATATTATGTATGTAGGTATATTTAAAAAATAAAAAAAAATCACACACAAGTAACTCAATCAAGCACAAGTTGGCTCAACCAACAACGAGTTTCCGGGTCTTGCAGCACACCTACTCTTTGCGTGTATGTACTATGTATCGTTATAATATACCATTCGAATCGGGTGCCTAACTACTTCTCCGTCGTCGTCGTCGTCGTTGTTGTATTCTTCGTCGTCGTCGTCGAGGTTTTATCCCCCCTCGTTGAATTATATTATACGTGTCAACCACTTTCGAGACCACTTCTCAGGGTACATACTTTACATCGAGCACCAAACGCAATCCAGTCTCTCTCTCTCTTCCTCTCTCTTGCTATATTATTTATTTATTTATTTATTTATCATATATAACTATTACTTTTTTTCACTCAATTCAATTGAAAATTACAACAGTGACAAGATTACAAATACATATATTATATTATCTTGTCAATGTATTTATTATTTTCAAATTTTACTGCACCTGACACTTTTTTGTTTTCTTTTAAATTCTTTCTCTTTTTTTTTTTTTTTATTTTATTATTTTTTTATGCAAAAAGTATATTTTATACTTTAATCATTATTACACACACACGCACACGCGAAACAATTGTTTTATATTTATTTATTTTTTTTTTGTTATTTACTCCAATAAATAATGTGACAATAGATAACAGATAAAAAACAAACAAAACTGGACGGACATTTGTATAAATATATATGTGAAAATAATAATAATAATAATGATAAATTAATTTGTTTAAATTAATAAGTAAACAATTAAAAAAACAAAAAAAAAAAAGTAAATAATAACACGAAAGAGGAACAACTTAGAGCTGTTCCGAAACACCACGCAGGCACCGAGGCACCGAACAGCCACTGAAATTGCAGGGGAGTCGGCTATCCTATGTACTACTAATACACCTATACTGTTGTATGTATAATTTATAATCAAGTATTAGTACAGTATACACATTTATACAAAAAAAAAAAAAAAAATTAAATTATAAAAACAGCCAATGATAGCTGCTTTTATTTTATCTTTATCATAACTTTTTCTCTCACTCACTCTCTCTCTCTATTTTTCTTAAAGTTTACATTTTCCTCTCTCCTTATTTTATGCTTGCTTTTACATACTGTTGATGAAGAATTGGAGATTCACAGCAACTAAGGCGAGGCATTATTATATAGCCTGTTGCTCATTCTTGATTTTATAAAATAAAGTAATAATTTGAATTTACTTGCATTAGATGATGATGATGATGATGATGATGATGATGGAGGGGAACATCTAGTAGATATAAAAAAAAAAAGAGTTACTATTTTAAAAAATTATACATACAGACACATATTATACACACTTACACAGTTGATAGTTTTTCTTTTTTTCATTTATGAATTAACAATAGGTGGCATATTTTTATATTTAATTCATGTATTGGTGTGTATTTTCCTTCTTCTTCTAGGAAAAAAAATATAAATTTAAAAAATAATATCTATAAATTTAAAATACAACACAAATAACATACACTTGTCATTTAATACTCACGTGACATCATGAAAATGACATAAAAATTTGAAATCAATTCATTCAAAGAAGTCATGATGTATTTTTCTGTATATAATTTGGATCTTTGTATTTTAATTTTGTTTTACAGATAATAATAATGATATTTTTTATATTTTATTTAGTTGATGAGTCGTATGTTGCTAATTAAATCAGTTGTAATAAAGGCTTTACGTCATTGTGTTCAATCGAATGATGATGTCATGTTGATAAAAAAAAATTAGATTTGTATGGGGGTTTCTTTCTCCTGCTCTCTTCTCTTTGGAGTAAACTAGAAGTTTGTTGAAATAACAGATAAAAAAATAGATAATTATTAGTACATTTTTTTTTAATATGTTTATGACAATTTACCTGACACTGCGATGACGACTTCTATGAAGATTAAATATGAAAATCTAAAAACACAAACAAAATAATTATAATGATTTTTACAGTGTTTATACTTCGAAATTTTTTTTCGAATTTCGAAATATATTTTTAAAATAAATTACAATATAAAAAGACACAAATTTTTTACATCTATTATTATTGATTTACAGATATTTTTGTTGTTTTTTTTTTCTTTTCATACAGAGCAAGTTAAAAATAAAAAAATAAAAAAAAAAAAAAAACAATTTAACACAAAATCTCAGTTATTTACAAAAAAAAAAAAAAAAAAAATATCATTACTGGTAATGAAAATTCATGAAAATGATTAATTTAATATTTGAGTTTTCCTTTTTATTTTTTAAGCTTGAGATAAATTTTTGTTTTTAAATTATTATTAATTATTAACAAGCATTAATTACGAGAGAAAAGACAAATATGATTTTCGAAAAGTCATAAAATAACAGCTATTCTCGATGATTAAAAATTTTTCAAATATTATTATAATTAATAATAATAATAGTTTATCTAATTGGTACTGATGACATTGATGACATTGATGTAAGACTTGATGGTCCAGAACTTAAATTGAGTTTATCCAATTCTTCATCAGCTTTATTATTCTTTAAATCTTGTTGTGTATATAAAAATTTATTCCATTCATCACCACGTGGATGTGCAAGATTTTCAGCAACATCATAAACCCATATTTTACCAGTATCATCACCAACAGTAACATGTAAACCGCTTGGTGTCCATGATACTCTATTTAATGCTGGACAACCATCAACAACAACAGATGCTGTTGGTACTTCAGTATCTTGATTTAAATTCCAAAGATCAAGATGTCCAGAATCATCAACAGCAGCAAATAATGATGGATGTGTTGGTGACCATGCAACATCATAAACATAATCACCATTATGTTCAAATGAATGTAATGGTTTATTTTCTTTTAAACTCCATAATTTAATTGTCCAATCAATTGATGATGTTAAAAATAAATGTGAAAAATCAATTCCACCTTGTACAGCATGTGCACTGACAGATGTTACTGGTCCTTGATGTCCTTCATACGTTTCAGTAACACCAGCACGTATACCATGACGACATGCTGAATAAACAGTACCATCTTCACTACCAACAACAAAATTATTAACATCACCATATGGAAATGCTAAACTTGTAACAGCAATTGGTTTTGATTGTTTTGCTTGTAAATCAAGTGTTTCTTGTGGTTGTGATAACATATCTAAACTCCATGAACACATTTTTCCATCAGTTGATATACTTATTAAATTATGGGCATTTTGTGTACCAACAACATTCAAACAATAAACTGGATGCTGAAAAAAAAAACAAAAAAAGTATATACATTAATTATATGTATTACTTAAATAATATTCCTTAAAAAGTTAAAAAAACTTACAGTATGTGCACTTGCTGATAATGGTGTACGTTGTATTGGTGTTCTTTTTTGTACTCTATTATCCCATAATACAATTTGTCCAGCATAAGTACCACCGAGTATTAAATTTGGATGAAATCTAGCAAATGTCGTTGACATAACAGCTGATTGACAATGAAATACAAATTCTGGTGTTGTTTTTTTATATTTTGTGTTCCAAATTAAACATATACCATCTGGATCATTGGGTGCATCATCATTATGATGATATGAAGCTGCTAATAATTCAGGAAATTGTGGATTCCAATCCATTGATGTTACACAACGATTCCTTGTCCAACGTTCATCATAAAATGAACGATTGAGCCATAAACGTTGATGAGTTTTTTCATCTAAACCTTCTTCACCATCCAGTGTACCAGTATAATCAGCATATATATCAACAGATTCAGCTAATGCTCGTTCAACAAGACGACTTGATCTGTCTAAGAACCGTTGAAAATCTTCTGATAATACAATCATTTGTTTTTCTTCTTCACTCAATTCACGAACTAAAAAATTGACAATAAAATTTATCATTTATTAATTATGTAATTTAATGTATTATTATATATATTTTTTAAAATTTTTTATACCTTCTTTGGGTTTTTCCAATTCTTTTTGTTGTTCAACTTGTGTTACTGCTGGCTGAACTTCTTTGACTTGTGGTAAACCATGAGGAAGAATTCCAGGTGGTAATTTACTTTGAAATCCATCAATATGAGGAAGACTGTTTTCTTCATCCTCGGCTTGGCCATCATCATATGTTAAAACTGTGGTGAATAAGCTAGTCCAAAAATCTAATGCCTATTGCAACTACCTACTACTACTTTTTTTTTTTTTTTTTTCTTTTTCATATTAAATCTAATTTTATTTTTTCTTCTAAACATCAAGTAAACATCAAATATCTATTTTCTTTCTTTACTCATCAAATTATATTTTGTGCAATGAAAAAATATAAAAAACATTAAGCAATAAATAATAAATGAATTTAAATCATTTTTTTTTTTTTTTAAATATAATTTTGCAATGAAATTAATAAACATGCATAACTTTAAATAAAAAATTAAATAATAATTTTGATATTTAAGATTTTTTTCTCTCCACCCTCCATAATTATCAAAAAAATAAAAAATAAATTAAAACATAATACAACTAATTTTAAAAAATAAAAATAATAATTCGCAACTTCCTGAGTCTCATGCCGAACAATAAATTAACTAAATAATAATTTTGAAATACTAATAACATATAAAAATAAAATGAGTACCATGCAAGTCCTAAAATATTCCTGATAAATTCACAGGTAAGTCGAATGAGCCGATAAAAAAGATTTAAAAGAAAAATATCTTTACAAAAAGATGTTCCCAAAAATAGCAATTATTTTCTTTATGTATTATATTTAAAGATTATTTTCAAATCATCAATCATCAATAGTAATTGTCAGCTCATTCATAGTAAAAAATAAAAAGTAATAGTGATGTAAAAAAAAAAACACTAAAAAAAGCTTCAAAGATGTGTAACAATAATTTTGATACTAAATAGATATAAATAAATAAAAATAAAATAATAATAATTTGGGTAACATTAAATTTGTGATTCACCTTCAAAGAGTTGATCACCTACCTGTGAATTCGTCCTCCCATTCTAAACCAGGATTTAGATTGTACTCGTCTTGAAGGGGGGAAAAGAAAATGTCAATCAATTTTGTATCCTTAATTAAATATAGCTATATAAAACTTGTATAATTAATTATTTTTATCTTTTTTAAATAAAAATAACTAAATATTCAAGATAAGCATTTTTATATATTAGATTAAAAACAATTTTTTTTTAAACAAATTTGCATGCATAATATGTTCCTAACAATGAAAAATTTAGAAACATTAGATTTGTATTTTAAAGACAAGTTAGCACTTAATTTTTACCACCAATCCAAAAATAGATACGTCAATTAAAACTTTTTTTTAAAACCAACTACTGGATGTTAAAAATTTATCAATGAAATTTATTTAGAGACTTGGGTTTTTTATAAAACTAGAATATTAGTTTGGATAAAAAAAAAAAAAATTGATACTAAAATAAGAGAAGAACGCGCTTTTTTTTCTCTCTTCAACATTAGGATGACAAAAATTATATATATATATTATTGAGAACTCTGGAAGGTGCGTTAAGTTGTGACAAGATTTTCTAATTAAATATTTTTTTTCTGTAAAATTTTATAGGTCATGCGTATTTGATAATTTTTTTTTTCTTTGTATATATTATTTATCCAATAAACAAATAAACGTGCACCATTAAAACCAATTTTTTGGGAATAGATAGAAAAATAAATTATTAGAACAGAATAATAATAGACAAGGTTAAATTTTAAATTTAATTTCTATCAATTTTTATACAAATTGTATAAGCAAATGTTTATTTTTTAAAATATTTTTCGGGTGGAGAGTAAATAAAATTATTTATATCGCAATAATAACCTGATACTATTTTTAAAATTGATGAATATTTTCTTTTTTATTTAATTAAATAGTATTCATTAAAATTCGTTGAAATTAATTAATTTCCTAAATGAGTCTGTCATCTAAGACTCAATACAAACCAACAGAAATCATAACTTACCGTAGTAGTCGAAGGCATGGGCTGAAGTAAACAAAAAAGAGAAAAAAAAAAAAAACAAAATAATAATCTTAGTAATTAAAAAAATATCTTTTTTTTTGTCTCTAATCTAATCTAAGCATAATTAATTTGAATTTTAAATTATAATTTTCCTACCTCTCTACACTCAGGGTATAAATTAAACCATCAATTTTTTCAAAACAATAAATAAATAAATAAATAAATAAATTTACACAAAAAAATTAAAATTAATCTTTCGACAAACACTGAATGTAGTTAGGTAAATAATTCAACAATATTCAACTACTCGAAGAGGAAACATACATATTCATTATTTTCTATCTACGAAATGATAAAAAAAAATCGAAATCATACTTTATTCTAAATTGTGAAGAAAAGATAAATGATAAATAATAATTATAAATATTTTTAACAACTATTACCTCGATGATTATTATTATCATAATAATATTTAATAAAACTTGTCACACTTATGCCCACCCCCAGTCTCATAAAAATTTCATCATCATTTGTTTATCATAAATTGGATAACAGAATAGTTCATTTCACCTTATACCATTATTGAAAAAAAAAAAAGAAGAAATTCTGATTGTTAGTTGGTTATTATTAATAAATAAATATAAAATATATTTTTGTATAGCCAAAAAAGCATACACCCTTTTAGCAAGCTTTTTAATTAAATTGTATATTAAGAGGTCTAAATTTAATTTGTTTAAAATAGAAACAACAAATAACAACAACAGAGTGATTAATAAAATTATGTGAGATATTTTTTTACACATGTTATTGACCTCTTAATAAACAATAAATAATTATCTAACTCTAAGTACAGTTAGTTAAAGGGTTAAAAAAAAATAAGACAAAACATACATAGGTAGTTTGGTGCAGACCCACCTTTCCTGGGACGCCACCAGTCAGTCTCAAAGTAGCCTGCGGAGCAAGAGTGAGATGGTGACGTTGTTGAAGTACAGAAGGAGTAGATGGTGTTTGCGGAAGAGGAAGTTGACAGTCCTTTGGTATGGTCCAACACCACACCAGGAGTCAATATATATTTTTTTTTTAATTTAATTTTTTGCCATTGTTATCGGCAAAATACAAACTTGTTATGTTATTGCCATAAAATCAGTGCAATTATCTACTGTTATTTTTTATTAATTTAAAAAATCATTGACCAACTGATTTTATGGATTTAAAAAAAGGTTTCCCAAACACCATATGATTGTAAAAATAATTTTTTTCTTTAAATTTTGTATTTTTTATCAGGTCTTCCACCAGCTTCATCATTTTAAAATAATTATTATCATTAGTCATGCAATGTTTGTGTTAGTTTATGATTCAAGTTGTTTTTTTTTTTTTTAGAATAAAGACTGATAAAACAAATGGTAATGAAATAAATATTTCGTAATTTAAAGTTTGTAAATTCGTAATTAATAATTTAAAAATTAATGAAAAATTTAATTATAATAGTATTGTTTTTTTGTTTTAACTATTGTTAATAATTTTTTATTAAATGATTATTCTTATTTGTCATGTTAAATTATTATCAAAAAAAAAATTAAAAAAAAAAAGATCATGAATATTAAAAATGATCAACTCGTTATTGATATTATAATCGTAAATTTTTATATGAGAATATGTAGGTTTCCTCGCCAAACGTATATTATTATTACTAATTTTATAAAACTAAATTTGCAAAAAAAAAAAAAAAGAAAAAAAAATAGTTAGATTCATTGTAAATGTAAATGAGTAATTAAAAAAAAAAAAATTATTTAAAAATTATCTTAATATTATCTGGTGGAGAATTATTGATTAAATATAAATTTTTCATTGAACAAAATTTGAAATATAAAATTAATTTAATAAATAGTTTTGTTTGTTCAATGAATAATTTATTATAAAATTTATTATAAATTTTAAATGACTTACCGTCATGAGATGTTTGAGCTGCTTGAGCAGTTTGAGTCTGCTTGCTGTAGACAACTGGTTCCTTTGGTGGAATATTTGTATGTGCAACTGAGACAACAGTTAATTCACGAGGTATTTTTTTCTTCAAACTATTCAAAAATTAATAAATATTAAATTACAATTTATAGTTGTATAATTTAAATAATGTTTTTTTTACCTTTGAACAGGATTTATACTTGTTGGTTGCATACTAGCATCAGGTGTTGGATTATTTGATTGATCTGATGCTAAAGAGTTCATACTTGAAAGACTAGACAATACATCTATCAAAAAAATAAGCAAACAAACAAAAAATTAACACAAAAATAAAAATAATAATTTATTGATATATGATTAATAATTTTTTAATAATAACCAGAGACTGGAGCAACACCCAGTGATGACAACATGTCATCCAGCTCTTTTTGTTGATCTCTTTCTGGGCCAGCAACACGAGCAGTTGCTGATTCGACCTTTCAATCAAAAAACAACACACAATAATTATAACAACATCTGATGATTGTCAATAATATTGATTTTTTTTCTTTTTTTTTTATTACAAAAAACTTACATCTTTTTGTTCTTTTTCTCTCCTACGTCTTTCTTTATCTTCTCTAATGGCTTGAAGTTTAGCCTTTTTTCTTTCTAACTCTGCTTTTCTATCTGACATTGTTGTTATTTATTTACTATTATTACACCAGCTAGCTTGCTAGAATAAAAAAAAAAAAACAATTCATATTAGCTTATTGATTTTTTACCAACACAAGAAACTTGTGTTAAATAATTTTTTTTATAATAAATTTATTTATTATTATTATATTTTTGATATGTAAAGTTTTAAAATAACATTTCATATTAATAAATTATAACGGATTAATAATGTCACGTAAATGTAAAATAAGAACAACAAAATTTTAATGAACATGAAATCTGTCATCAAACCGGTTTTAATTAAACAAATATCATCAAAATAATTATGACAATTACCTTGTTAATTAGTTAAATAATTTACAAAATAATTACTTATAATAATAGCACTATGACCAATTTTATAACGAATATTATATTTTAATAAATAAAAATATTAAACGTCACTTGTGATTACGCCCGATCGAGATGCGAATCCATTTTCGTCTTTGCAACAAGAGACACACACATATATTGACACTGTTTTACACACATGCACATGTAACATACTACGTTAATCAAAATTATTTATTTATAATTTATATATCAACAGACAATAATTATTAAATAATATCTTAATGATAATACTAATAAATAAATATAAATTTTTCAGCAATTATTGTCGTTAAATAATTATAATTATTTTCTATAAATAAATTGAACTGTTAAATCTTGAGATTGTTATAACCTCTGTAACTTAGTCAGGTGTGTTTATTGTTTACACCCTTCAATACTTTATTGATTGACAAAAAAAATTATATAATTTACATAATTTTAATTGTTAATAATTTATTTAACAAAAAATAAAAAACAATTCATCAACAAAAATGAGTTTAATTCGGTGAGTTATCAAGAAAAAATATACAGAGTTTATTATTGTTATTAAAAATAATATATAGGTTTAATAATTTGCATTGATTTTTTGAATAATTATTTATTTTATAGATTTGCTGTTAAATCAAGTATCGTTGGAAGTTTAATTTATTATACTGTTGAAGAAGGACTATGGTCAAGTTCAGAAGACAGCATTAAATTTTGTACAAAATTATATAATAACATTACTCCATATTTTACAAATGATACTGTCAAAGATATTGCAAAAGATGTGAGTTAATTTGTTATTAAATATTATTAACATTTTTTTATTTATAAATTTTTCTGTTCATTAGAAATGTGTGATGCTAAATGATCTACCAAATATATCAACAATGAAAAACTGTGCCAGAGGAATGTGGAATAAAGGTGTTAAAAAAGGTATTGAATATGTATCTGACTTACCAACTCATGCAGCAAATGGTGTTGATTCAATCATGTCATCACAAACAATTAAAAATTCAATTGAAAGTTTCAAAATTTCAAGTGAACAATCATCAACAAAAAGCCAATAAATAAACCTATTTACAACAATGTTAATAGTAATTATTATTCTATAAAATAAAAAACCAAAATATTGTAAAACTTTTGAATCTTAATTATTAAAAAGAAAAAAAAAAACATACTTTTCTAACGACTTATGTTGTTATTCAATGCCCCTGTGAGCAACAGCATGCTGGCAAAAATTCTGAATAAAATAATATAATATTTATTAGTCTTCATCGAGGTAATATATATATTAATAATAAATTCGAGTACTAAGGAAAAATAGTAGTGTCATTAAAAGATATTACTTTTTCTACATGTTCATCCAACTTATCAAGGGGAAAATTATGAACATTAAAATATTCATTAACTATTTTTAGATTAATGCTTTTCAATTTTCGAAAATAAGTCAGAGCAACTAATCCATCGTTGCTAATACTACAATTACTTAGATATAATTTTTTTAAATTTTTAGAATTAAATGATAAATTCATTACAAACGTATCATTAGCACCACTTATGCTCAATTTTTCTAAATTTTTCATACGTGAAATTGGATAAATACTTCTATCATTACTACACCTGAGTCTTTTATGAACAACAAGATTAGTCAAACTTTTTTTCTTTGATATTTCAGCAATTATTGCATCACTCAATTCGTAACCAACTATGCTCAAGCAATTAAGTGACTTTGATTGTTTAATAATCTGTAATTAAATAATTAATAATATAAAATTTATATAATATTTTTTCAATTGAAAATAAATAAATATTAATAAACTTACTGATGCTAGTTGATAAGGAACAGTCATTTTTTCTGATTGATAAGGTTGAGTATTGTAAGAAAAATTTTTTAATTTTAATTTTTTTAATTTATCAACAACTGCATTAAGTGCATCAATTAATGTTAATGGTATACTTTCATCAGCTGCTTCAATAACAATTGATAATGATTCAAGATTTTTCATATTTGAAAAAATATTTTCAAAATCTTGACTTATCCAATCATTTATTGCAAGTTTCAGTTTTGTAATATACTCAAAATGTAATTTAATTATTAGCATTATTGATGAATCATGTACCCATGTTAGGTCTAATATTTTAACGAATTTCCCACAACGTTCAAAAATAGGAATTGATCCGAAAAAACTACGTAACATTGTATCATCATCTTTTGATATACATTCCTTATCGAGTCCAAGATTTTGTAGATTTATAGTTTCTACATTATACCATGATATTTGACTGATATTTTCCCATCTTTGGCATACTAAAAAACAAAAACATTTATTTTTTTTTAATTAATTCAGGTTTGTTATTAACAGAAAAAAAAAAATACTTTTTACCTGATTCGATGTTTATGCGTTCGTCCAATGGTAGTTTCATAAAAATCTCAGCAAGACAGTCATCATTTAAATCCTTAATTTTATCATAAATCACTTGTTCATTTTTCTATGTTAAAAAATTATAAATGATTTATTAATAACGTTATCGTTTTATTTTAATATTTTAAATTTGATTGTAGCTAAAAAAAACTTACCGCTTGTGTGCTAAATAGGATACCCATGATAACTTCTTCGGTCTTATAACAATATTTTTAAAAGAAAAATTAATAAACAAAACACTTTAAGGGATTGTTTATATTTTCAATATAAACTTTGATTAATATAATTATGTATATATTTTTTTTTTAAATATATTTTAATTGCGTTTTTAAATTTATAAAAAGAGGTACTTAAGGTGCGAGAGCCAACCAAGGCATGGCATATGATACCAAGTGTAACCAAGTCATCATATATTTACTACCCCCAAACAATAACGCATGCGTATTAATATTAAATTTTCACGAAAGGAAAAAAACAAAAACATCCAACAACGTGGCAAACAGTGGCAAACAAACAGGTACTAAAAATAATTTTATCTAAAATTTTATAAATAAATTAATTTATCAGTTTTATAATTAACTTTTTTTTGTTTCTTTTAATTTAGGTCAATCAAGAAGACCAAGAAAAAATCATTCAGTTATATTGTGTTTAAAATAAACTCAACAGTGGTGTTAATCTCAATTGTCTGGTTATAATTTGTCGTCTAAAAATAAAAATCATCATGAATAAATTAAATCAATTATCCGAAATAAATTCATCCACCAAGAATGAATTAAAAAATTCAATTGGTTTGCTTAATGTATCAATTGAACAAAATGCCAATGAAAGTTTATTAAATTCAACATCAGTTGATGATTATTTTGATGCACATCAAAGCATGTCTGAACCTGTTGATTGTATTCAAACAAATTCAGACAAATTTATTGATAAAAATACAACTAAAAATCAACAGATTTCATCTGGTTTTGAAAAATCATCATGTGATAATAACAGTGATGATGAAAAACAATCAGCAATATGTATTGAACATTCTCATTCATCAAAATCATTATCATCAACAAAAAAATCTCCAATGAAAGCTGATGCTAAAATTGAAAACAATACTGGAATTTTTTATACATTTGCAAATGCAATTAAAAATGCAATACGTATTACAAATAATACAACAATTAACAATTCAAATGTTAATAATAATTGTAAAAAATTAAATAGTATTACAATTAATGAAGGTGAGCCAGCAGCATCAAGTACAATTTGTCATAAACCACTTGTTCCATCATCAAATTTTATTGTAAAAGACTTAATAAATTCTTCAACATCAACAAAATGTGAACTATCATCACCATCATTAGTACCAGTACTTTCACCTTATCTATCACCAAAATTAACAGCACCTAGTTCACCTCTTCTAGCTGGTAAATCAATGGATTTAATATTTTCAAAAACAGGAAAACGAAGAAGACAAAGAAATTTAATAATTAATCATTTATCACCAGTTCGTAATACCATTGATGATTATGAAGATAAAGAAATATCAAGTCCATTGTATAAACAAAAAAAAGTATGGAATATACGTGCACGTGATCCAATTGCACGTATGAAGAATAATTTTTCAATTAAAAGTAAATCATTGGAGGATGAAAATTATAAACAAATAAATAATAAAATTATTGTTAGTAAAATTGATGAAGATAATTTAAAACGTACTTGGAATATTCGTGCAAGAGAGCCAATTGCAAGAATGAAAAATTTTACAATTAAAAGTAAATCATTGGAACATTTTCAACAAAAAAATAATACAATTGTTGATAAAACTGATAAATCATTGACAAGCATGATTGAAACAATGTCTTTGAAAAATAAACCTTTTCAACAACAAAAAAATTCACAAACTGTTGATAAAATTAAAGCTTCAAATTTTAAAAGAGTTATTGATCCAATGACATCATTTGATTAATTATTAATTATCATTACATAGCTATATTTTCTATTTAATATTTTTGATTAAAAAAAAAACATTTATTTTATTTATTTTTGTATTTATTAAGTATATGGCTCGAAAAAAAAAAAAAATGTTTATTTAAATTTGATAGTATTTTATTGTTAATTTAGTTTAATAATTTTTCAAGATTAAATTTTTATTATAAACATAAATGTGATTTTGTATTTCAAGAAAATAAAATTGACTTAAGCAGTTTTTAATAATAAAAATGAATAAATAATAGAAATTTTTATTTTGTTTAATTTAATATAATCAAGTTTCAAGTTTTTCTATCAAAATTTGTAGGTGTAAATTTATTTATATGAGAGAAAAGATAGGGATTTTGTAAACATTTAAAATAACAGTGTAAGAAATATGAGAAAAATAAAAAAAACATTGTCACGTCATATAATACTTTTTTGCTATTTTCACTACAAGTGTTTTTAGACTTTATTTATTAATTCACGTTGCTCTAGACATTTTGTCAAAATTTGAGCAAGATCCAGCTTGATCCAGCTTAATTTTACAGATAGATTTTTTTTACTGTGTGAATTGGTGTAAAATTATTTCAGTTTTATTAAAATTGTGCTAAAAGACATGGCGGACAAAGACGAAATTGAGAAGACCATCGCCGAAGACTTGGTTGTAACCAAGTATAAAATGGCTGGGACAATCGTAAATCGTAAGATAATGATGCTATGATTATTTACCAATATGATATTACTTTATTTAGCATGTTTAAGTATCATTTTAATGGATATTTTCGTCATGTCCATATGGAATGTGAACCAGCAATGCCGGCCACTGCACGCCATGTGGGCTAGCGTTTGTTCTAGAATTGTATTTTTTCATTTAAAAAAAAAATTAACTTAAATATTATCGCTACAACATCTTTATTAATTTATAAATTTGTATGAAAAAATTTAATTCAATATAACTAACCATTAATTGTCATATTTATTATTAAAAATTATTTTTTTTATTTTCATGCAATAATAATAATAATATGTTGAATGATGCTAAAATAATAATTAAATTGTTTTTATTTTAACAAAAATAATATAGAAATCTTGAAACAAGTCCTGGAAAAATGCGTAGCTGGTGCATCAGTAAGAGAAACATGTGAATATGGTGATAAATTGTTGCTTGAAGAAACAAGCAAGGTATTCAAGAAAGAAAAAGATTTAAAAAAAGGTATCGCATTTCCAACTTGTATATCTGTTAACAATTGTATCTGCCATTTTTCACCAATTGCAAGTGAACCTGATGTGATATTGAAAGAAGATGATATGGTTAAAGTGTAAGTTGATTTTCTTTTTTCATTTATTTTTCTTTTGTTGTATTAATGGATATATATGTATAATTAATATCAACTATTATTGATCTAGTGATCTTGGTGCACATGTTGATGGTTTTATTGCTGTTGTTGCACATACAATTGTCGTTGGTTCATCAGCTGATAAAAAAGTAACTGGTAAAAAAGCTGATGTTGCTGTAGCTGCACATTATGCAGCTGAGGCTGCATTAAGACTTTTAAAACCAGGTACTGGTACTTATTCAATAACAAATACTGTTGAA
This sequence comes from Aphidius colemani, assembly GCA_030523065.1. NCBI lineage: Eukaryota > Metazoa > Arthropoda > Insecta > Hymenoptera > Braconidae > Aphidius > Aphidius colemani. The sequence goes on along the minus strand of JAPYYR010000221.1, from coordinate 41,794 downwards.
AAAGTATGTGCTGCTTACAATTGTAAACCAATTGAAGGCATGTTGAGCCATCAATTAAAAAGATTTAAAATTGATGGAGAAAAAACAATAATACAAAATCCAAATGATGCACAAAAGAAAGAACATGAAAAATTCACTATTGATACATATGAGGTTTGTTGATTAACCATTTACTCCATTTGAATTATTTGTATTATTTTATATTAATTTATTATTGATGAATTTTGTTTCATTTCAGGTTTATGCTATGGATGTTTTAGTTAGTACTGGTGAGGGTGTTGGACGTGAACAAAATACACGTGTTACAATTTATAAAAAAACTGATGAAACGTATCAGTTAAAATTAAAGGCATCAAGAGCATTTTATTCTGTGCTTACCCATAATCAAGGCACTATGCCATTCAATCTTCGTACATTTGAAGAAGAAGGAAAAACTAAAATGGCTGTTGTTGAATGTGTTAATCACAGATTGATTGAACCATTCCAAGTGTTATATGAAAAACCAAATGAACATGTTGCACAATTTAAATTTACAGTATTGTTGATGCCAAATGGTGCACATAAAATAACAGGTTTACCATTTGACATTGATGCATTCCAAACAGATTGCGTTGTCACCGATCCAGAGCTCAAGGTATTAACTTGGTTATAATTTATATTTTACAAATTTATCAACTGTGACTAATTGATCATTAATATTTTTTTTTTTCAATTATTTCAGTCTCTTCTTAACTCATCTGCAAATCCAAAATCAGCTAAAAAGAAGAAGAAGAAGGCTGAAAAAGCTGTTAGCGAAGTTGTCATGGAAGTTGATGCCAAGGCTTAACAAAACTAGCTGTCATCATTGAATAAATATGCCCATCATGACTTGATCATCAAAGTCGTGTACTCGTCATTTTTTTCATCAATAAAATTATCGATAATGAAAAAATAACAATGATATACTTGATAATATTAATATTTCCTTAGCCAATACAAGATGTATCGACAAATTTAAATAACAATATTAACAACAACAACAACTATTCTTTTACTTTCGCACTCAAGTGCATTAATAAAAAATTGCTATCATTGTTCTATGTTATTATTTTTTTTTTCTCCAAGTATCCTTTATTATCTAAAATTATTTGAATCATAATTAGAGTCATTTGTATTGAAATAAAAATAAAAAATATTAAATTAACAATCTGGTATTGTTTTTTTTTTGTTGTGCTAAAATAATTTGTCATTAAATTGTTTGAATAAATAACTTCAAGTAAAAAATCATGTATATTTTTTATTTAATGAAAAAAGAAGATACTTAATTTAAGCATATATAGTATTTATTCAATTAATATTTATATTATTTATTAAGTCATTTCAATGTCGGTATTTTTAAATTTAAGCTTCAGTGTTATAGTGTTTGGTGTGGTAATATCAGCAACATTAATTTCCATTCCATCAGTTAATCCTAATTCTGTCAATGATTTAACCAAATTAACACGTGTTTTTTCTTCAATACTTGGTACTGTTTGCATATAAAGTGTTTTATTTTTTCCATCAATATTAGCAACAGTAAGTCCTGGATTTTTCATTTGTAAATCATGTCTTTGACATAATATATCAATGAATTCTTTTAGCTTAATATTAGCATCAACTAATTCAATTTCACGTGGTATTTCACTGCATGCAAGACAATCACTTTTTTTTTCTGCCTCATATGTATATGTATAAATTCCATCTAAATTATTTAATACCATATAATTATTAAGTGATGCACAACAACTTGTTGCAAGTTTAAATACTTCAGTTGCACAAGTTGCAGCAATTGTTGCATTTGTTGATGCAACTGCTGGTATAATATTTTTAACAACACCTTGTACAAGTCTATATGTTAAACCTCTGATACCAAATTGTGATGATCTTTCAATGGATTTTTCATATATCCAATTAATATGAAGTGGATCATCACCATCAATAATACAATCAAATGGATTTTCTTTTGGCCATTGTATAACTTTAACATATTCAATACAATGTTCTGGTAAACGTGGTGTATTTGCAATTGTACAAAGTGGATATGTTACTTGTGGTGGATATAAATCAAGTGTACATTCAATACATGCTGTTAAACCTGGTAATATAACTCTTGAATTACCCTTAAAACCTTCTGTACCACCATCAACCATTGGTATAACTGATTCTTGATTAAGTTCACCATCTTCATATACTAATAATGATAATAACATTCCATTTATCCATCTTCTTGCTACAATTGAATCTAGACCACAAACAATTATATGAAATTGACGATAAAATGATTCATCTTTATCTTGTATCATACAAAAATGTGCAACAACATTACATCCTGGTATTCTATTGTTTATAAATTTTGCAGCAACTTGGGCTTTTGATGAACCAAGATCAGCATGTCGAAATAAAAATTGTCTATCAACAAAAAATATTCATATTTTTATTAAGTACAAAAAAAACTTTTAAATTTTATAAAGTTTATCATAACGTACCTATTTAAATTTGATAATTCAATAGTATCCATATCAATAACATGAATTTGATGAAAACCCATCAATCCAAGATTTTTTAATAATTCACAGCCTAAACCACCAGCTCCAATAACCAAAATTTTACATTTTTCCATTAAAAATGGAAGTGTATTTGATGATGGTTCAAAGTCAGGACGACAAAAAGGACCTGATCTTTCAAGTATTTTTTTAAGATGACTCCATCTGTGATGTGTATGATCAGTACTCATTTTCGAATCAATTTTTACAATTATTTATAATAAATTGATATAGATATAATTGCACAGAATAACACAAATTTGACCAGATATTTTGGTGCTGATCAGTGCTGATTAATTCACTAATACACGACAGTTGACATACATCAAACATATACTGTATAGTGTATACACACACATACACATTGATGATGATGACAACATAAAAAAAATGAATTTAATAAATTAAATTTGGCGCTTTCTTAATCGAAATACAAAATGGCTTTCGAACAGCAGCGCTTTGTGTCTTTTTCTGTCACCAAGATCAACCAAGATCATCTGGGACAAAAAAATATTACGTTCACCAGAGTCATAAAGACGTGTAATATTATACAGTCTACAATTGTTCTTATATTTATTATTGAAATAATCATATCACGTAACTAAAAAGCTTTCAAGATGATACAGGGAATGACAAGAAGCAGCATTGCTAAAAATCCATCTGTAAGCTTTTTTTTTTACAATTATTTATATTTAACTTTCATAATACATCTCTCTCTCTCTTTCTCTCAAAATTTGTGGATAATTTTTTAATTTACTTATTTTTATTATCAATAATACTGTAGCTACTTCCTTTGTATGCCTGTTTTATTATGGGAGCTCTTGGAGCTGGTGGTTATTTAATACGTTTGGCAACTCGTAATCCTGATGTTTCATGGCTCAACAAAAAAAATCCAGAACCATGGCAATATTACAAGGACAAACAATACAAGGTAATTTTATTGATAAATAAATATTTACATATTTTTAATGTCACCAATATAAACAATACTTAATAATTTATATTATTGTTACTCGTTTTTTTTTGTTTTTTTTTAGTTCTGGGCTTCTGATAGAGTTAAGGACACCGAACATGCAAAACCACCAACTTATTAAATAAACAATTGTAAAGTTTAAATTACGTAGTAAAAATAAAATCTACTATTATTTATCTTGATAATTTAGTAAGGTGGGTTATTGTAATTTTTATTGCGCAATTTACCTTTCAAAGAAAAACAAAAAAATGTTTATCAATAAATTGAGATGAAAAAAAAAAATTTCTTTTATTGTAATTTACTACTAAATTGTTTAAAGTAAATAAATAATATTTGTCATTCAATTTTTATCTTATTTCGATTATTTAATTACTCCTTTTAATTATTTTTTTAAGAACGACTAATATTTTTTCTAATAGGTCTCTAACTATACTCATAGTTTATATTTACAATTTATGTGATAATCCTGTTGTTTATTTAAACAAAAATTCTATAATAAATTTTATTATTAATGAAGTTTTAGAAATCAATAATAATAACAGTTATTTACATGGAATCAAACTATCAAGGTTAGAATGGACTTTGTAATTTATAAAAAAAAACTGACAAGAACATTTTAAATTGACATTTGTTAATAATTGTTTAAACAAAATAAATATGTCGTATGAAACTCAATCAAATTGGGAAGAATTTTATGCAAATCAAAAGCCTCCATCTGATTTGGAAAATAGTAAAAAACTTTTGCAACAATTTGTACAAAAAAATAGCAAAGTTGTACTTGTTACAGTGAGTTTAATTATTGAATATATATAATTATTAAAAAAAATAATTAAACAATAACAAAAAAAAATATATTAATGATGATTATTTAGAGTGGAGGAACAACAGTACCACTTGAGCATAATACAGTAAGATATGTAGATAATTTTAGTGCTGGAACAAGAGGCTCAGTATCTGCTGAATATTTTTTGGAGCATGGCTATGCTGTTATTTTTCTTTTCAGGTAATCATTAATAAAACTAATAGCATCTAAATAAATCAACTAATTTCCTATCTTTTATAGAGTTAAATCATTGGAACCATTTTCTCGACATTTCACAGGTCAAAAATTTCTTGACATGTTGATTTTAAATGAACAAAATGGTCATCAATCATTAACAGTTTCTGATAAATATTCTGATAATGTTATTGATGTGTATTTAAAATATAATCAAGCATTGAAAAATAATAAATTACTTCAAATTTGTTTTACAACACTTTCTGAATATCTTTGGTTATTGAGATCAGCATGTGAAGTTTTAAAACCACTTAATAATCAAGCTGTACTCTATTTAACTGCTGCTGTTTCAGATTTTTATGTACCATCAAATGAAATGGTAAATTATCATCATCAACATACAATGTATTAACACTCGTTTTTTATTTTAATATTAATTATAAAATTTTGCATTTAGTCTGTACACAAAATTCAATCAACAACTGTACCAAATCTTTCACTTCATTTGGTACCAAAAATATTAAAACCACTTGTTAGTTTATGGGTTCCAAATGCTTTTGTCATATCATTTAAACTTGAAACTGATGAAAATTTATTGATATCAAAAGCTAGAAATGCTTTGAATAATTATAAACATTCCGTAAGTAAACAAGGGGAAAAAAAAAAAAAAAAAAGTGCATTAATGATTGATTGATTCTAAAACTATTTGATATTTTTTTTTTCTTTTTAGCTTGTTATTGCAAACATGTTGCAAAACCGTAAACAACAAGTTGTAATGGTAACAGAAAACGAAGATTATAAAATTCATCTTACACAGGAACAATTAAATAAAGGTGAAGAAATTGAAAAATACATTATTGCTGATGTCGTAAATAAACATAAACAATCAATAATAAAAAATTAAATTTCAATTATATTATCAAATATTGTTGTTGTAATTAAAACATGATTAAACAATTATTTACATAATAATAATAATATTAATAATAATATAAATATATGATGAATATTGTAAGAATAATAATTAAAAATAAAATAATATAATTTATTTTCCACTTCTAAGACTAGCAATCATTGAATTAATTTTTTCAGCAACTTGACGATCAGATGTGCCACACTGTGCCAAAACAAATGACAATGCTGATGTATCTTTTTGTTCATATGCAATTTGTGCGGCTTCACTCAGCATATTTAATTTAGCTAAATATTTAACTTTTAATTCTTCTTTAACACGTGGTAAATATTTTTTAGCTTCAATTTGATTACCATATAATAAACACTCATCAATAAATGGCTCATATCCAATTGGTGATTTTTTATTTTTCGAAAATTTATCAAGTTCATTCCACAGTTGTTTTTCAGCAAGACACTGTATTCTCAACCACCAATATCTTCTATCTGGTATTTTATATTCTGATCTCAATTTATCAGCAAGTTTAATTTCATTTTGTAATAATAATATTTTAACAGTGTCATGTAATGATTTACCAACAATTTGTTGTCTCAATGTATCTTCTAATGATTTTTGATATTTTAATAATTTAACTTGTTCCTCAGTTAATGACGCATTACTATCATATCTTCCCATTTTAAATTTTTCATAAGCATTTTGTAATAATACATCTTTTGTTTGTAAATTATTCGGTTTAAAACTCTCTTTAATATACCATAATGCTTGTGAATAAAAATCATCATGCATAACATAAATATCAAGCAGCGTATCACGATTATGATTTTGACAATATTTAATATACAATGACATTGCTAATGGACAATGTTTTATTGACATTTCAAAATTAACATTTGTCATATTTTCTTTGAAATTTAATATAACAGTATATACAAGATCTGTATTACCACTTTCAACAGCTTTATTAAGTGCTGCTTGTTCAACACCAAGTTTTAATAATAATGGCACTTGTAATTGTGCTTTTGGCTCATAATCAATAAGTTTAATTGCCAATTGTTTTCTTCCATAATTTGCTGCTTTTTCAGCAATTTCACTGTACGATACACCAGGTGCATATCCTAATTTTGCTGCAATTTCTTCAGCAATTTGTTCTTTATCTAATAATGTTTGTTTAACTTTATAACATGCCCAATGTGCTAATATTCTACTTTCACCTATAATTTCAGGCATTTCTAAATGTCTTGCTATTTGTATTGCTAAATAATAATGTTTTCTAACAACTAAACGATCAAGTAGTACTTGTGATGTAAGCATATCTAATTGTGTAAATGTTAATGGTATACCAATTGCTGTATGACGTATTGCATTTAATACTCTTAATATTCTACACATTTGTACATAACGTTCTGGATTAATTGTACTACTAAAACCTTTACCAAATTTTGCTGCTTTCATTAATAATTTTTGAGTATTACAATTAAATTCATGGCTTGCTGCATTAACACAATCTTTAATAGCACTATCTAATTTATTTTTAACTAAATCAATATAACTATCAGCTTTATGACTACGTTTTTCATATTGTTTTGATGCTTCTAATAAATATGATGCTGAATCTGTTGAATTAATACGAAATATTTTTTGTACAACATTTGGTACTTTTTGTATTAACTCATGTGATGTACCAGATATAACTCTAACACCATCAATTTCACAAACAAGATGTACTGTTGTATCATATGTATATAATGTTGTTTCACCACTACGACCAATAATCATTATTGTACTATTCCAACAACAAACAACAGCTTCAGTACCACACCATGCAATATCACTTAATGGCTCAGTCATACCAGTATTAACTTCAATATATTTAACTTGTAAATCTTCTGAGCCAAGATATAAATATCCATTATCACTGTAAAATGCAATATGCATATTACTTCCAGACACAGCAATTGCTGTTATATTATTAATATTATTTGTAAAAAAATTATTAATTGATATTGGTGATGGTGTTGAGCCAGCATGATGAATTCCATATATACCATTTTGATTTGATAATATAACACGACTTTCACGCTCAAATTTAACAACACACCATGAATCAATTGGTCCACCAAGTTTTGGTATTTCTGGTAATTTACGTACTTTTGGATCTGTTATATTATTAACCAAAAATATTAAATTTGTTGATGTTAAAACAGCAACACCAGTACCATTAACTGTTGTAAAAAATTTTGCATCAATAACTTTTGTATTTTTAGCTTCATTGCCCATACTAAATGATGACTGATAAACACCAAATAAATCATATATTATTATTGTACCATCATCTTGAACACATAGTAATTCTTCTTGATGTGACCATCCTAATACAACTAATTGGCCACTATTCCAAGTAAATTTACCAGTTAATATACCTGATGATGAGTACAATGAAATAATAGGCTTACTAGAACCTTGTATTTTAACAAATTTTTTTGGATTTCGTGTTACAGCTATTGATCCACCGTATGGTGCAGCAACAACAATATTATTTTGATTAACTTCCTTTTGAAATTCAATTGGATATAATTCAAATTTTCTGTAATATTAATTTTATACATTTTTTATTATTATAATTTATAATTGTCAGTACTCATTAGGTTTATTTATTTACCTAAAGTATACATCTCGTCCCAAGGGAAACCAATCAGCAGTCAACATCACCGACATGATAGTAACTTTTTTAACACTTTTTTTAAAAAAACTCAAGCAATATTTGTTGTTTATTATTGTTTAGTTTGATAGCTCAAGTGACATTTTTAGGGGTGTTATTGTTGTTTAGATTGCTGTCAATTGCTGTGAGTCACAAAATCATAATCATAAAGATTTATGAGTAACATCAGCGACATCTAAATTGTCTTAGTTCGAATCCGTGATTATAGCCGATTATAATTATTACAACTACGTGAACCGTGTCTTAAAGGTTTATTTAAAATTCACCTATATAATATGAATCGAAAAATATATTTATATTTAATTATAGTTATTTTATTTATTTTATTGTTGATTAGAATTTTTCTCATCTTATTTTATATTTGTTTTAATATTATTTTCAAGACAAAACAAATTGTAGAAATTGTAGAAACCGGAGTAATTTTTCCAAATTAAAAATCGAAAAAAAATAATAAAAACACTTGTGAATTTACGTAAAAAAAAAAAAAAAAAAAAAAAATACAATAAATATATATGCATATATTTTTGTTGTGGTTTATATAATTATAAGACCCTTACTATGTAATCATAAACAACCTTCGAAAATATTTTAGAAAACTGGTCGTGAGAGAAAAAAAGTTAAGAGAGGCGGAGTCTCATTCGAAACCGTGCGAGCACAATATAAAATACAAAAATTATTCAAGACTACCTGAACATAAAAAAAATAACAAAATTCCACCAATTCATCATTATTCAGTGTGCCTGATCATTGATCCATTGATCTTGATCTCGATCTCATAACACATCATGACTTATACAATTTTGAAACTTTTTTTATTTTTACGATTATATTATAGACTTTTAATGTAAAATCCATAAATATACACGAATCAATGATTTTTATTTTGTATATATATATAATATTGGGGTTGGTCATGCTGCAAGTGAACTACTTTAATTTTTTTTTGAGTCAATTTAAATGTATAGACACTTATTATTCAATATCCAATCGATGCAAACATTCCTGATAAAAATTTTAAAAAAACCAAGATCTACTTTCACGTGATTCAACATTAATATTACCTTGAAATCAAATACGCATATTTTAAATACCGCATATCTTATAATATTTATTGAAAATAATTGAAATAATAAAAAAAAAATATAATTTTTAACGTCAAAAAAAACTATATTCAATTAAACAATTATTTATTTAAACATAAATAATTTAAAATATATAAAATTAATTTTTTCTGTATAAAAGAAAAATCATAAATAATATATATATTTAAAATTATATAAATAAATAAATAAATAAAATTTCTTTTTTTTTAAACATAATTTTACATTATTAAAATATTTAATTAAAGGGCTTGGTCAATTCGTTTTACGCATATATCAATTTCATCCATCAATAGTATATAAAAATAATAAATACGATATATACAGTGAAAGGCAAATAAACAAATTATATATATATTTGTAAATAATTCTACAATATATGTATAAAGAGTGGTTCCAAGCAAGATTTATAATTTTGTCAGGGTCATTGATTTTTCATCAGCATTATTTATACTTCAAGTATATACTAAACTACTAACAACATGTTAAATTTTTTATTTACATTTATAAAATAATAATAAAAATAATGTTTATTATTATTTTGCATTATGTTTAATTAGGGTAATTTATTTATTTAGATGTTGATAAAAATTTTTGATGATTAATCTTCAATTTATAGTGTAAAAAATAATTTTTTTTTAATTTTTAAAATTAAAACATTTGATTGGAATTAATATGTACACAATGAATTAAACTTTTCATACATGTAAGACTCAACGTTCTTCTTGTTCATCTCCTACTTGTCCTCATAAATATACCGTTATCGTTTAAAGTCTGATATTTCTCTCAGCATATTTGTCTCTCCGCACAGAGTAAATATTTTTTCGATTTTTCAAAATATATATATTTTATTCTCTGGTCAAAATTTTATCATCCTCATTATCATCCTTCAATCTTTGTTAATTATATTTTATTTTTTTTCTTGAAATAATTATTATAAAAAAAAAAAAACATAATTTTTCTAGTCTTAACTGCATATAGCATCATCTAGCTTTTATATTTCACCGATTTTTTTATTTTTTCTTTCTTTTTTCCCCCTGAACCCCCTTCTCAATCGTCACTGCCTCTTTTCCGATCTTATACTGCTGTGCAACGCTTCCATCACCTGGATACCAAAGAAACTCCAACTAACTCTAACTGAATTATAAAAGAGCCAGTACTTATTTCCATCTAGCCACGTAAACACTGTGTCGGGTGTTTTTTTTTTTTTTATTTTTTCTCAAATTTTAATTATAATATTGAAAATTATATATTTTTAAATTGATATTTTAGGTATCATTAATTAATGTTTAATTTAGTGGAAATTTTTAAGTACAATTAATTTTTTTTTTAAATAAAAAGAAAGCTTTTATGTGTTTTCCTTAACTGGAGTGAAAAGTGTCTGTGTACTTGATGTAAATATAGATCAATAAATAATGTGTTGTAAAATAATGAAAATAATTTGATGAATAAAATAAACAGGAATATTGTCAATTAAGAAGAATTTATAGTGTCTATTAATTATGAGGTAAATTCTATTTTTATGTTTCAATAATAATAAGCAATCAAAATTTATCAGGGAAATTTTTTTTCATTCTCAATTCTTATGTCCTCGAAATTCCAATTTTTTTATATTCAGGTTTTTTAACTTTTTCATTTAGCTATACCCATCTTTTTTATTTTTCATATTTTTTTTTTTCTCGTTGAGAGTTTATATACCTCGCAGATGATGATCCAGCACGGAAGAACCGTTACACTTGAAATATAAAATTACTGAAGAAGGCATCGATGCGTCCAAGTGCGGAAATACCGCTGTTAATGATAATATAACTTTCTCGCGAATAAAATACATTGAATTTAATTAAAAATGCATCTTGTTATAATTTTTTTTCTATTAAATTTAAAGAGAGAAAAAAAATAGAAGATAAATCGTCTTCTTCGATTGATATTAACTTTGATAAATTTTTTCTTTATATAATTCAAACAAAAAAAAAAAAAAAAATAACAATTATTATCATTTGATATTAAATTAATTAACATAGTTATTTAGTTTTTTTTGCAATGCCACTAGTGTTAATGATTTTCACAAGAAAAAAAAATATTTAAAAAAAAAATGGAAAATTGAAAATCAAGTTAAATGTTTTGATGAGAGAGAAAGTTTTATTAAACTCAAGTTTCTTGGTATGTGGAGAGACATCAATGACCTGAGGGTATATAGCAAACAAGTTGCCCATCAACTTCCATATATTATTATTTTATTTAGCCTATTTTTATTTTCCAAGAAAACATTTGATGATGATAAAAAAATTAAATTTTTAAATGATAAAAAAACAACTCTATCTCTACGTTAGTTTGTTGGATAATAATTTTAATAGTTCAATTTTCATAAAATTAAAAAAAATTCATTTGATGGAGTAGAAAGGTCCAGTCTATATGTCATCAGACATGTAGAAATCATATAATAATTATCATCTGTATTACGTATATTTTCTCTTTTTTTTTTTTAATTAAAAAAACGACTCATCAAAAAGACAAGAAAATAATTGATTAAACCAGTGGCTAGATTCAAAAAATACTAATCAATTTATCTTCCAAATTAATTGTCAACTTTATATATGAAATAAAATTTTAATTAATAAAAATAATTTTTTTGTTTTTCAGTTTTCTAATATGGAGTTTATTGTTGATGAGTGTAGGGTGTATCAATGGACAATGGCAGCCATGTGTAGAATTAAAAAAAGATTTACAAATACCTTGTAAATGTTTATTATCAACAGAACGTATAAAAACAATTTATATGAATTGTGATAATATAATATTTACAAGAGAAAATTTTGAAGTATTAAAGAATCAACCAATAACATCTATAACACGTCGTAATGTTGGTTATCAAAAAATTCCAGATGATTTATTAAGTATTGGATTAAATATTGATAAACTTGATTTAAGTGATAATTTTATTTATCGTTTAATGGATAGAACATTACAATATCAGCCAAATTTAAAAGAATTAAAACTTGGTAATAATTTATTGGGTGATAATTTAAATCCAATATTTTCAAGTAATGAATTTCGTGATTTAGAAAAATTAAAATTACTTGATTTACATGGTAATGGAATACGTAGTATTGAAGAAGGCATATTTAAAGGATGTTTTAATCTTGAAGAACTTAATTTGGATGATAATAATTTATCAATTGTACCTGCTGATTCATTAAAAGGACCAAAAAAAATGAGAATTTTATCATTAGCTGGAAATAATATTGGTATAACTTTTTTTTTATATTTCTAATAATTATTTTTCATTTTCTACATCTATATAATTGTGTATATTAAAAATATAATTAGGGAGAAAGTAATATTTTATTTTCCTTTACACTTTTGGAATTTTAAATTAAAATCAACACAAAAACAACTAGATTTTTTTTCAACTTGACACTAATGAATATTGAGTCTGACCAGCAATTAATTTTCTACTTGTTTAAAATGAAAAAAAAAAAACAAAAACCTTTAAATTGGCGATAAAAAAATGTTTGCAGCAGTTTAAATAAAAATAAAAAAATTATTATTTCAGGTTTATTACCACGATTTGCGTTTGGAAGTCTTGGTGAATCATTACTTCGTGTGGATTTAAGTAGAAATGAACTTACCCACATGGAAGACAATTCACTGGCAGGTTTAAATAATCTTTTTTTCTTCAACATATCACGCAATGAATTAACTCGTTTCAACAGTGATGTATTCAAAGGTAAAATATATTTTAATAATAACAATAAAAATATTGTACTATTATTTTTTACTTTGTGAGAAAGGGAACGGTCTATCGTGGGAAATAATCATGTTGTAAAAAATACGGTCAATGATCAAGTTGCTGTGATATATACATTGAATTTTATTATTTATTTTTTTTGCATTTTAAATTAAAGACAAGGGTCTTAAGCTCCCACGTAGAGAGAAAAAAATAAATACTTCCTTGTTATTTCCATTGTCATTATGAACAATAAAAAATTTTCTTTTCACCTGTTTAAGTGTTTAACTTGTAAATTTTTATTACTATACATTTCTCAATGAAAAAAAGTAATTGATAAATTGAAAAGTAAAAAAAGATAATTTGCACAATTGCTTAATATTTATATAAATAAATAAAAAAATATTTGCTTTTTACAGGTGCTAATAATTTGCTACAATTAGATTTATCAATAAATTTTCTTCAAGAATTTCCAACAGAAGCATTTCGACATCTTGAGAAATTAAAATTTTTAAATTTATCAAATAATTTAATTTCCGTAAGTTTTAAATAAACAATTAATCTGACAAACATCTATATATTTGATAATTTCTATGTTTCATTTAGGAAATTGAAAGAACACATATTGCTGGATTAATAGAACTACAAGTTCTTGATTTAAGTAGGAATAATATTGGAAGACTTGGTATAAATGCATTTGCAAATTTATCATCATTAACTAGACTTGATTTGAGTTTGAATTATTTACGAACAGTAAGTAAATTTATTTAAAAAAAAAAAAAAAACAAACAATGTATTTTACTTGTAAATATTATTTTTCAGATTGAAGAATCATCATTTGAGGGTTTAATAAATTTAAAATGGTTATCACTTCAAGATAATAATATATTATTAATCCCAGCATCAGCAGTCAATAGATTACCATCATTGACTCATCTACATGTTGAATTTAATAGAATTGCTGCATTATCAAATGATTTATTACGTTCAACAGCACCAACAATTGTATCATTATCATTGACAAGAAATCTCATACGTGAAATACCAGATAATATGTTTATTAATTTTAAAAAATTAATAAACATTGAATTATCTGGTAATATGTTATCATCAATAAATCAAAAAACATTTACAAATATTGATGAAAAGTTATTAAATCTTGATGTGTCAAATAATCGTATTGCTACAATTGGACCACTCAATTTAAAAAATTTGTTATCATTAAATATTGGTATGAATTTATTAAAACGTATTACACCGGATACATTTAAAAATTTAATAAAATTAAAATATTTAAATATCAGTAATAATCCATTACAAGCATTTCCACCAATATTTCCAAGTACACTTGTAACACTTGATGCATCATCGACAAATTTAAAAATATTACCAACAGTATTATTTTTAAATTTAGAATCACTTGTTAAATTAATATTATCACATAATAATATACAAGAAATAAGTGAAGGAACATTTAAAAATCTCAATAATTTAACAACACTTGACTTGTCATATAATGAAATTAAAAAAATTCATAATGGTGGATTTAATGGAATAAATAATATATATGAAATAATATTAAAAAGTAATAAATTAACATCATTTAATAGTGAACCATTTGATTCAATAAGTCAACTTGAAATTATTGATTTATCTAATAATTTAATTGACAATTTATCACCGACAACATTTATCATACACCCAAGATTACGTGAAATTAATTTGAGTAATAATAAATTATCAAAATTTACAAATGAATATATAAAAAATCTGGATTATATTGAAATAATAAATTTATCAAATAATTTAATAAAAACAATTGATGAATTTACATTTTCACAAATTGGAAATTTACGTATTCTGGATTTGTCATATAATAATATTGAAATAATTGATGAATTGGCATTTCATAATTCAACCCAACTACAAATAATTAATTTATCATTCAATAAAATTGATAATTTAAATGAAAGAACAATGGAAGGTATATTACGTTTAGAATTTTTAAATCTTTGTCATAATAATTTGTCATCATTACCAGAGACAATATTTGATATATCAAGAATTCGTAATATTGAAAAAATTGATTTATCATTTAATAAATTTAATGCAATACCAATACGTTCATTAACAAAACAATTATTATCATTGAATTATTTAAATATGGCTAATAATAAAATTGTACAAGTATATACACAAGAAATAATTGGAAGTTTAAAAAATTTAGATTTATCAAATAATCCGTTGAGTGAAAATTCAATAAATGAAATAATTGGTGAAGCTAAAATACTACGTTCATTAAATTTATATAATACTGGTATTAAAAAATTGCCAAGATTTGAAACACCATTTTTAAAATTATTGAATTTATCTTGTAATGAATTAAATAATATTAATACAAGTATACTTGAACGTACAACATTATTAGAATATCTTGATTTATCAAATAATAAATTGGAAAATTTAACAAATTTATCAAATACATATAAATTATTACCGTCATTAAAATATCTTGATATATCTGGTAATGATCCAATGATTATAAATGAATATACATTTGATGGTCTTGATAAATTACGTTCATTAAAAATGTCAAATTTAAATACAACAAAAATTGAAAAAAATACATTTAAATCATTAAATAAGCTAAAGCTATTATCAGCATATAATTATCCACGTCTTGGATATTTTGATGTACCAAAAATTATAAAAGAAATGCCAAATTTAGAAATATTAGATATTGAAATAAAAGATACAAATATTGGTAATGATTATTTATCAATTAAATTACATCCAAGATTACATGATATAACATTACGTGGTGAACGTTTAAAAAATATATTATCAAGTATACTTGTTGGTATACGTACAAATGAATTAAATTTTTCATTAAAAAATTCATCAATTGATTCATTACCTGGTTCATTATTTTTTCCAGTACCAAGATCAACACGTGTTAATTTTGATATATCTGGTAGTAATTTTTCAACAATAACACAACAATTATTAACATCACTTGATGAAAGAAATGGTATGGTTAAATTTGAAGGTTTACAAACAAATCCAATTAACTGTGATTGTCAATTAATATATTTTTGGAAATGGCTACGTAATAATAATCACCAAAATAATATACAATGTAAATATCCAGAATATTTAAATGGTAAATATATCAATGAATTAACAGAAGAAATGTTAACTTGTGATAAAGAATTTAATTTTAAAAAATTATCGTCATCATCATCATCAACACCAACAACAACAACAACAACAACAACCACAACAGCAGGATTAACATCATTATCATCAACAGAATCATCAATAAAATCACCAAGTAGATCAACAGTTTTATCTGAACCAGAAATAATATGGACAGTTGCACCAACAACAATAAATGTTAATAAAAACAATAAACATTATAATGATATACCACAAATAATGACAGCATCATCAATGACTGATGATACATTAATAATTGGTATTGTTGGTGGTGTTGTTGCATTTATTGCAATAATAATAATTGTTATATGTATTTGTCGTTTAAAATGGGGTACAGATATTAATGATGCTCATATGGCTGCAATTGCTGCATCTGGTATGCATGATCCATCAATGATTAGATCAGCAAGTATTTATTCTGGTAAAATCGCTCATGAAGCATATGGTGGTTCATATCCATCATCAACATTGGGACATGGTAATCAACAAAATGGACATAATATACCAGTACAAATGATGCCTTATATACAACCAATGCATGTTGTACATCCACTTCATTCAACACCACCACAACCAATTTATTATGGTGAAAATGGACCAGTACCAATGTACATGTGTACACAAGATGATAAATTTAATCGATGAAAATTTGTTTTATTTTTCTATTTATATTTTATAATTTCTTTTTTAATAATAATAATAAAAACCAAAAAGAAAATACAATTTTTTTTTTTTTTTTTATTATTTATATGTTAATTTGTAAATATATTTAAGATTTTTATTTATAAATAATTAATTGGCTAGATAATAGTGTACTTTTTTTTTTTTTTTTAAATAATTTAAATGATATATTTTGTTGTATGATTTTTTTTTCAAGTTCAAATAAATAAATATATAAAAAAATTTATCATTTTCAAATAATTCAATTATAAGGGTTGTTTTTATTATTATTATTATAACTTATTAGTAAATTTTCATTTAATTTTTTTGCTTTTTCGTTAGATGGTGCTAGAGCTTTGCCCCAGTTAGTGGCGCTAAAATTGCAAACAATAATAATAGAATTTCACTTATCTCGCTCTTGCTTTTAGAAAAAAAAAAAAAAAAATAGATCTACCATGGGGGTTGAAAATCTGACAGAAATATACATCTAATAGTGGCGCATCGGCGTCGTTTTTTGACGTCATACGACGCAATCTACCAATCAAAATTTTTCAAAGCATTTTAATACTGTCAAGCTAAACTTGCGCGATCGCCATATTGCCTAGTCACCCGCGGTCTGTGTTTATATTATATTATATATATTAAATTTTCATTAAATTATTTTTCATATTATTTTAAAAAATTAAAAAATTGTATATAATTAATTAGTTGTAACAAGTGTATTATTATTTCAAGATGTATCATTATGTCTATCGTGTTTCGTGATTTTTTTTTTTCGATTTTTTATCATTATTAATTCGTTGATACAGTGGTGTTTATGATTAATTGATTTTATATTTTTATTTTAGTTATTTATTAACATTGTGCTATTATTTGTTTTATTATTTTTATTTATATTCGATATATTGAATTATTATTGTGCGCGTTACGAAAAGCTCAGAGGTGGCCTGTATATTCTCGTCGTAATTTTTTTATTTTTCGTGTGTTCGAAATATTTTTTTTTTTAGTTTTATATCATCCCGGGTAATTAATTAAATATCGTGAAATTTTTTTTCAAATATAGTGTAACAACGAATAAACTTAAAAAATTGAAAGATATATATTTTTTTTTACAATAAAAAAAAATAATAACAAAAAAAAAAGAAAAATAATATAAACGTCAATAATGCCAGTCCGTAAACAAGGTGGTAAGCTCATTCTATTCGTAGTTTTTTTTATTCCCTATAATTTTTATATTCTAAATGTTAAAATAATTTTAATATTATTTTAAATCCTTTTTTACAATCAAGTGTTTTATTTTTTTTTATTTATCTAATAGAACCTAGGTCACTCGGTCAACTGACAGTAGTTTAGAACTTTTTTTCCTGTTTATTTTCTATTTTTTAAAAGACATTTCTAAAATACCTAGCTTTTATATTTTATTGAATTATTTTTTATAAATAATTAACCTTGAATAATCAATTTAAATATTTATGTTCATTTTATTTAAACATTGTTCTTCAATCAAGAGCCAATTGACGTAAATTCCCTCGTATAGAAAAATAAGTGAAAATTTTTTTTTTTTTTTTTAATAATAATGTAGGCCAAGATTGTGTTGTAATAATAATCATTAAATATAAGCAAGCAAGCAGGCAGTGACGTAGTTTTTTTTTTGATTAAATGCCAAAAATATGTCTGGCTTGTTTTTTGAGACGAGCAATAAAAAAACAACCACGACAAAATATTTTCATGGCCATTGTAATATATTTTTTTAAATTTTTTTTATCATGTAATAATAAACAATATGAAAGTCATTATTATTTTAAAAATTTATTTTAAAATTTTATCTTTTGTTATTTTTTCTAAAAATTTTTAAAATTTATATTTCTGATGTTTTATTGTAGCAAATATTTATAGGGTTTATTTTAGAGTATTAAATTTTATATGACATGTGTTAGGTTTGCTGCTGCATAGTTTGAAAATCGATAGGGAACTTGGGGTGGTGAATTTCCAGTGGTTTACAAAATTTTTGTACGGAAATCAATGGAAATTGAGGGCCACAGATTGGCTATTATTCATGTTGATACATAATGTAAAAAATAATAATAAAAAAAGGGAAGATAAAAAGTTAGATTGAATAAATTGTGCTAAATTTAAAACATTTGATGTTAAAAATATAAAAATATATTTATAAAAAGAAGTTTAATTTCATTTACGTAATAAACTTGAGATGAAAATTAATTTTTAAAATATTTTTAAAACGTTTAATGATTTATATATAAAATTAAAAAAAAAAAAAAAAAATCTACTTGTCTATCTTGAAAAAATATTATTGCATAAATATATAATTTTTACTTTAGGAGTTTATTTTTTTTTTAATTATTGTTAAACAATTGTTAATGATAAACTTCAAACGTCAATTGGCATTTTGCCTTATTGTGAAATACATTTATGAATTTAGAATTTATAATATTAATTATATTCTATTGTTTATTGATAAAACAACAAATAAGATTTTAATTATAATTTCGAGTCGAGAAATTATTTAGGGAAATATAAAAACGGTATATTAATTTTATCAATAGCCAATAAATTAATTAAATTTTTTGTTTTTCTAAAAGAGACTGTATCAAGTAGCTCAGTACAAGATGTTATCAAAAAAAAAAAAAAAATAAAAGTGCTAAAAGCAACTTATCACCCTTGACCCTTTAGACTAAATCCCGTAAAATTATATGAGCATGTGAAAAATAAAAATAAATGATAACCTTGTAGCTTTTATTATTATGGAAAAATTCTAAAGATAAAAATTACAATCAAGTCATAATTTATCGACAAATATATAATAAAATAATAATAATAATTTTTCTCTATATATATTTATTTATTTATTATTATTTTTTGTTTTCTAGGTGAGTGCCGTGTTATACTCGATGTCGAATCATCACCAGCAAGAGTAGTAACGTGCCAATTTTTCAATCGTAGAAGTTTCAATGCAGGTATATACATATCAGTCGTTAACCCGAAAGTACGGTCGTACTTTTATATTCAATCAAAATTAATTTATACTTTTAAACAATTAATTGACGCCTGAGTAATATCAAAAACCATCAAGTAATTGAAGAATAAATTAAAGAAATTTACTGTCTATTGTTTAAACTAAATAATAATTATAACTTTATTCAAAAAAATTTTTTAGTTCAATATTTGCTATAATCTACAATCGACTTTTTTATATTTTATTTTTTTGTTAATGATAAAAGTTCGTTGACCATATTATACTATTACGAAAACACATTTTTAAGTATTCTCCGACTCAGTTATCATCATTGTCAGACACCCCCAGTGGCAATATAATTAAAAAAAATAATAATAAAATAAAAAAAACACCTTCTTTTATATTTTAAAAGAAAATTATAAAATAAAAGAAAAAAAAAATCAACTATTCAAGATAAGATACCATCGAAATGAACAGACAAATTTGTCAACTAATGCTTATGACTTAAGCACTTTTGGGTACTATAAATAGCCAAAAAAAAAAATAAAATCAAATTTTTATTTAATTTTTTTAACATCGTTAGTGTATTATGTATTTTATTTTTTTTTCACTCAATCATTAATTCCCTGACAGTGAAACGATAATGTTTAGTTTATCCAAAAAATTAAGTTCTCTAAATTTCTATTGGTCACAATGGCTAACAGCTGGAACAGGTTATTATATAAAAATTATAATTAATAAATTGGATAAACAGTCTCAAAGTGTTTCAATAATAATATTAATATTAATTTTTTTTTTACCTACAGTATTTTTAATTTCAATAACAATTGGAATGATAAATGGTTGGACAACACCAACAATAAAAATTTTATTGGATCCAACATCACCAATCCATTTTGATAAAGATAAAGTTACAATAATAACATCAATAATATTTATGGGTTCAGCATTTGGCTCATTAATTGGTGGTTTTTTAATTGAATATATTGGAACAAAAATATCGTTATTATCTGTTGGTTTAATTGAGGCTATCGGCTTAATAATATTGCTAATATCAGATCAATATATTAAATCATACATATCAATATGTTTATCAAGACTAATATGTGGTATTGCAAGTGGAATATTTTTTATAAGTTTTCCATTATTTATAAGTGAAATGTCAAAGCCAAATATACGTGGTGCGTTAATGAGTCTAATTTCAATTGGTATATCATTGGGTTATATTGCTGGTTTAATAAGTGGCTCAACAATGACAATAACAAATTTTTCATTATTAACAATTTTACCAACAACAATATATTTTATAATATTTTTTCAATTACCAAACTCACCGTACTATTTATTACGTCATAATAATATTGATAAAGCTAAAAAATCCATTGAATTTTATCAGTGTATTGATGATGCAACAAATGAATTAAATATATTAAGTGATTTTATTAAAAAAAATAGCAAATTAACATATTGGGATGTATTTAATGAACTTGAACTGCCACATAATTTACATGGTATTATTAAAATTAATATATTAATTATATTAATGACAATGGGTGGTATAACAGCAATTAATTTGAATATAGAAACAATTTTAAAAGATTCTAAAATGACAATTACTTCATCATTAATATTCGTTGTAGCTGTAAGTTCAATTGGTTTAATTGGTGGTATTATATCATTATTAACTTGTGATAAATTTGGAAGAAAAATTGTTTTTAGTGTATCGTGTGTTGGTGCTGGTTGTGCAATGTTTTGTGTTGGTATTTATTTTGAAATAATTATTAAAATAAATGACGGAGTACATGATAATTTTCAATGGTTTTTTATCATCAATATTATTATACTTGGATTATTTACAAACTATGGTATTCTTACTGTTCCATCAATGATTATTGGTGAATTATTTTCACCAAATTGTCGAAGTTTATCGTGTTGTATTATAAATATTATATCAGGTTTATTTACATTTATTGAACTTCTAATATATCCAACTTTGTCAAGTAATGATTTACTTGGTTATAGAATTTTTTTTGTATATTCTTTTGTATTAATTATTATTACTTTTTATACAATTTTATTTATACCGGAAACTAAAAAAAAATCACTAAGTGATATTCAAGATATGTTGAAAAATAAAAAAATGAGATACTAAATTTGGTGTGTGTTTTTTTTTTGTATTGGTCAGTTTTTAAGGTCGACGATCGTTTGATTTTTTTTTTTTTTTTATCTACTATTTTTAATAATTTAAGGAATATTTTTATCGGCATTTAACTTGACTATATGATTTGACATTATTATATTTTTTTTTCAAGTTTATTTTCATCTATAAATGTTTAATGAAATTTAAAGAAAAAAAAAATAATATAAATGATAATTGTATTATTTTCATTAAAAAAATATTATTGAATATGAAATTTTCAAAACGAAAATGCATTCATTAAATAAATAAAAATAAAAAATGATAATAACGATGTTGGAATATGAATGATTAATTTAAAAAAATGTTTTAAAAAAAAAAAAAAAAGACTTTTAACGAAATAAAAGTTGTTAAATATTTGAGCAAATATTTTACTATAGCCAATTAAAAAAAATAATAAAGCATTAAATAATATTGTTAATATTTTATTTTTTTATGTTTATTCACCTATTTACAGAAGCTCACAGAGCCTTGGAGTTGTTGGAAGATTATCATGCAAAACTCACAAGACCTCATGATAAACAACTACGATTAGCCATAGAACGTGTTATAAGAATCTTCAAAAGTAGACTATTTCAAGCACTTTTAGGTGAGTTATATTAAAAAAAAAAAAAATAAGTACCTGCAATTTAAAAAATTTTCTATAAAATAAACAAATAAATTTTATATTTTTATGGAAAGTTATGTATTTCATTATTCAACTATACATATATTTTTTAACGTGCATGTGTGTACATCTTTCCATACATAAATGATTGTTAATTATAGTGCAAAAAAATTAAATTAATTTATTTATTTAATTAAAAGACGTTAATCTTCAGCAGCATTTTGAACTTCCTTGAGAAACATAAAGAATGAATAAGCTGATTTAATAATCTAGAACAAAAAAACATACGAATTAAATATATGTTTCTATTTTGAAAAATAAATTAATAAAAGCTCAATGAATGACAACACATACACTAATAAATGTATCAACTGAAAGACTAAAAAGTCCAGCAACAACAAGTATCATTGGTTTTTGTGATCGACTCATAATAATATCCATAGATCTTCGAAAATGTCCATTACACAATTGCCAATTACATTTATAAATTGCATTTGATAATTCTGAAAACTAAAAATAACAATATTTATTTATTGATTATTTTATTTTTCATTAATAAATTTATAAGCTTACCTTTAATGTAAGCTCATTTCCTCTCCAACAATATATAAATATTTGAATAATCATACATCCTTGATACTGCAAAAGTGAAACAAATTGTACACTTGCAACTGGCACCTAAAAAATATATAAAACAATGAATATAACAATGTTATTATTAATTAAAAATAATGAAAAAAATTCACCATTGTAAGAGCAAAAGCAGTGGCACATATAATTAAACAACTAGCAATAAATTGTGTTAAAATACCACCTTGAAAAATATCATTAACTTCATTTACAAATCTAATAATAATATAAAAACAAAATTAATATAATTACCTTTATTATTTATATTTAAATATAAAAATTATCGACTTACTTTTCAATAGCCTGTGCATATTCAACACATGCTGAAACTCTATAACTTAGTTTTTCATGTGAAACACTTGGTTTTTTAACAATTAAATATTTATCTTCATCACTTATATTATTATTTTTATACTCAGATAATTTTTCATTGTAATTTATTGTATCCTTAGATAATGCTTGGTTGATAATATTTTTATTATGAACAATATTACCAGGTGAAATAAAATTATCATCAAATAATTCACTGTAATCTTGAGCTAAAATTTCAAGATGTCCACTCATCATTCTAAATAATCCACATATTGTTGTATCAGCCATTGTATTGAACATTGTATTATATGTTATTGCAATAACTTGATAAGTATATACTAATTCAAATGTTGGTGATGATGATACATCAATTGGACACCACATAACATATGCTAATTGTTTTTCTTCTTGATGTTTATCAAATAAAGGATAAAATGTCCAAAATATTGTTGCTGATATACCAGATGATAGAAAAAATATTGTATCACGACGTATTATTCTCATGGCTTCATTAATATAATCAAAATGTTTTTTTTGACGTGGTATAAATATTGGTTCGTTAAGTGTATTAAATAGCTTTTCAATTCGTTCACGATATATTATAAAGCACATGAACTTTGATAATATTGCAAAATATGTTACCATTAAATACATTGAGTCCATTAATTTTGCCATGTTATTTATGACAAGAATAACTTGGATCAATTGAAATATAAAAAATGAACCAAACCATATACCTGGTGATAATAATCTATACACGGCATATGGATATCTTAAAAAATAATTTTTATAAATCAACTAAACATATCAATTATGAAAAATCCAAATGCAAAATTTTATCGAACCGTAAATTTTTATTTTTCAAACCAGCAGGCCATATTCCTTCAGCTGTAAATATATTTAAATTTATTTTAAAAGCATTTATTGGCTTGTATTGATAACTAGTCATTTTCAAAGAAAAAAAATTAATTGTCAATGCTGAAAATTTCTACTGACAAGTGCTACTGCACTGTGTTGTTGTATAACTAAATATATTTTAGAGCTGAATATTTGTTTGCTTGTCTAACTAGTACAACTATTAAATAATAAAACAAAAAAATTACAAAATTATAATATGGCAAACCTACAATTTGTACTTGTCCACATCATATTTGTAAATTGTTATTTTGATTATTTATTAATGCCATAAGTGTAATTCCCGTAAGGTTATTAAATTTAGAAAAGAAAATTTTTAAAATGCATATACAACCTCATTTTGTATATGAATTTTTGAGTATATAATTAACTTTTGTTTGAGTATACTAGTTTGAATTTTATTAGTTGGATATAACAATACAAGATGATTGTAGAGTCATTTGAATATCAAATGAGACATCAACTTGCCATGATAATTGTAGGTTTATATTTTGCAAATAGTATTACATAGTCCTGACAATTGATGGATAAGTATAACTTGACTTTTGAGTTTAACAAATTTCAATTTATCAAATAATTATGCGTTTTGATAATTGTGGCAACTAACAGCTGTATATAGTTCTATTGATTTTCATATTTTTTATTTATCTAAACATGGCAATTTGCAAAATTACATACATGTACTTTTGGTTTCGATTTTTCTTGGCTTGGTAAATGTGATGTAGACAATCGAGACATTTCTAAATGAGGGATAACAAGTTAAGTCTATCTCTTTGAGTCAACTTTTAATCAGTTGATATTTGAAATAAATACTGTACTCTCAGGCTAAATATCAAGAAACTATTTATTTAAAATTTTATAAACAAAGAAAAGGTATTTTTATACAAATAAAATTGTATAATATGGAAAAACATGGATATGCATGTTGTAAATCAAATATATTTCACAATTAAATGAATAAAAAATTGTAAACTTATATATTTAATTTACAACATACAATTTTGTATTAAAAAAAAAAAAAAACCGTAGATCGTTAGATGGAGTGAATTATAAGAACGAAAAAAGCGCGAGAATATTATAGAGCTTGCGCAAAAGATTTTGTATAAGAGGGATGCTTTGGCGAGTATGTAGAACACGTTCGTATAAATTCAAAAAAAAAAATTAGTCACTGTTTTGCTGTGTACCAAAGTACTACACACTATTTTATTTTAATTTGATTTTTATTTTTCTAAAATATCAAATTATAAAGATGTAAAATAATTGGTTTTAATAAAATTTAGGTCATAACATTTTTTTTTAATTAAAATAATTGTGTTTATATATAAAAAGAAAAAAAGTTTTATCATTAAATTTATTTAAAGCTACTCATTCGACTGAATATAAAATAAAAAAAGAAAAAAATGGAATAAAATTTAGATTAAAAAATAAAGCAGTCATCAAGCTTTTATATTAAAAAAAAATGAAAATTAATTTTGATAAAGTAAAACTATCAAGCCATCACAAAAAAAAAAAAGATGATGTTTTGTTGTATCTTGTCATACTGAATGTGTGTTATCTATAAAGTTAAAATGACAAACTGTCAATTGAAGGGACAATACAATCCAGCTTTGGACTATCGATATTCTATATCAAAGCTTTCTGACATGTATCACTGTCAAACAAAAATATACAAGTCTAATGAAATTAAAATCAAACTGACATTGCCATAAATATATATAAAAAAATAAAGTTAAAAATTAAATAAAAATAAACATATATATTTATTTTCATAAAAACATTTAACAGTGAAAAATACTCAAAATTCAACATTGAATTTTTTTGATAAATTGATTATGAAGCAATTGATAAGTTTAAAAATTTTTGATGCTGCTATGGCACTATTTGGTATGGTTTGGATGATGCGTATTCGTTCAGAGATTAATCGTTGCTCAAAATGTCATCAGGATGATTTACAAATAAATAATTATCAACATCAATATCAACAAAGAAGAAGAAGAAGAAGAAGAAGAAGAAAATGAATTTAAAATGTCAGCAAATAATAGTGTATTTACAGTTGATTCACCAACTGCATTACCTAGTAGTTACTGTGAGGTTCATGGATATATTACACTAAAAGAAGGTACAAATATAGAAGCTACAGATATTACAATTTAAACCTTGATAACAAATTTACTCTTGAATCAAAATTTACGATAACACAAGCTCATCAATATACTTTTTATAAACTCAAGCATATGCAGATAACCAAGTATCGATGATAAATAATCAATATTTATAAATAGCATTGTGACATTTTCCCTATGTCATATAGTATTTAAAAAAATAATTAACAAAAAGTACAATCAAAACATTTGATCAATGACAAAATACCGATACCGTATAAAAAAGTTTAATCAATTTTTTTTTTTCTATTCTTATTTGATGAAAAAATATTGAAGCTATGTTTTTCGATTTCTAACGAACAAAAAATCATTATTTGTTAATTTTCTAAATAAAAAAATATATTTTTTAACTAGGAATAGTATATATATGTATGTTTAAAATTGTATAATGTCCTTGTATAGTTTATTGTTTGTGAATTTATGTTGAGTTCTAGTTCATTACTCATAATAATAGAAATATACTTGTCTTCAAACTAAAATATGTGTTATAAATATATTGGTCTATGTGGGTAAGCAGTCACAATACATATACTTGTCAACTATTGTTTAATACACCATCATATTGTGACTTGAATATAAAAAAAAAGATACACAAATGAACATCCGACCTAGAGAAACTATGTGATGAATATGTGTAATGATATTTATTAAGCTGATGATGTGAAAACACTCTACACTGTACAATTATGATTTTACTATTAAATTGAAAAAAAAAAGATAAATAAAGAATTTTATTTTTGATTTTAGATATTCAAGAATTTTACGAACTAACATTGCTAGATGAATCGAAATCAGTCCAGCAAAAAACAGCTGAAACTTTACGTATAGCTGATAAATGGGAAGCTAGTGATGGACAAATAACACCGACTTTTGCACAAAATAATGTAGGTGTTAGTTTATTTTCATATTAAATGGTAAAAATAATTTTATAAATTTTATTTTAACTATAATAGGATGGTCCTGTTGGTGCTTTTCCATTAACCCAGACGTTATTAAATTTTTACGACCGCAGATCTGCTAGCCCTGATACTTTAGCTGATCATAATCAGGTTTGAAATAATTTTAAAAAAAAAATAAAACAATTTTAATGGATTTTTTTTTTTTTTTTTTTTTTATATGATTAATTTTAGAAACCGAAATATTCTACTCAAGTTAGTGGAGAACGAATTTCGCCACCTCCTTTGCAACAACAATTTTTCAAAGAAAATAATCAGTATGATGATAATACTTTTGAAGCAAATTTTGCTGATTTAAATTCACACTTAGAAGGAAATCAAAATATTTTAGGAAATAATGATTCAATTCACAAGGTATGTACTCTTTATTTCAAGTTAAAATTTTTGTAACGACAAAATATAATAAACAAACGAGTGAATATTAATTGCAAAAAAAAAAAAAAAAATTAAATTAAATCGAGATTAAATATATACAAAATAAAATAACAAGTATAATGAGCAAAAGTTAATACACAAAAAAAAAAAAAAAAAAAAGTAAAATAAACTAAACAAAGATAGATTAAAACTTTAAATATTCAATGTAATATTTTTGTAATTATATTTTGTCTTTGTGTAATATATAAAATCCAAATAAAGCAGTATAAACAAACGAGAAAAAAAAAAAAACAATTGTCAAATAAGTATACTTATACGTAAAAATTATAACTCGTTATTTGATGCAAAACCTTTAGCTCGTTTATATATAATTAGATTGCTCGTTATTTAAATTGATAAATTTCTTATTTATTCGTAATCATAATTGATTTAATGTTGATTTTATAGAGTCACGAAAGCTGGCCTATTCATAATAAAGATATGGTAAGAATTTTCAAACTTATTTTTAAATAAAAACATGTTTAAGGCTTATTTACAAAATTATAAGTGTTATGTTGATTGTATAATACAATTTAAAACAAAAAAAAAAAAAACTAATGCTAATTATCTTTTCAAAATTAAAATATACCTTTTATAAATAAATGAATAATTAAAAATCTACAAATAATAATAAGAAATATTTTCAATTAACTAATGCAGTACATTTTTCTTTAAATTAAAAAACGGCGTGAACGTAGCATAACGCGTCTAACTTGACATTCACACAAGTGTTCATGTGTAATTTTAAATAGTGGGGATTTAAATAGAAAAAAAAAAATACCAAGGGGGAACAAGTTGCACGTCTACTCGAAAGTTGAGTGTTTGAGACGCCTTAAGTTTCATACCGGGGCCTAAAAAATGTACACGTTAATTAAAAAACTAAGTTTTTTCAATGTTATTTATTTTTAAAAAATAATCATTAATAAACTATATCACCGTACTATTATAATACCAAAAATTAACAAGTTTCAAAACTATATTTAAAGAAAAAAAAAAAAAAAAGAGTAATTTATAAAATAATAATAATAACGACAATCGAAATAATATTGGTAGTATTAAAGTATTACAACAACAGGCTTATTTTGTGCGTGTGGAATGTCTGGTGGAAGTGGTTGTCAGTGATTCGTTTTATTTAATATTGTGGCCATGGCCAAATACGAAAGAATGTGTGTATTTTTGTCAAATTTACATTAATAAAATTGGAATAAAACATAAAAATTCATTCAACCAATTTCAACTATTATATTTATAATTAAATAATTACCATTAATTTCATATTATAATTTAAAAAAAATAAAAAAATAGTGATGACAGTTAAACAACAATAATTGTCAATACAGTTTCCAATTATTTAAAAGCCGGTTAAAGAAGAAAAAAAATATTTTTCATCATCAAAATTTCTCTAATAAAAAAAAAAAAAAATACTTATATTCCCGTTGGTTTTTTTTTCATTTATGATTTATTTATAGCTGCGTAGGCGTGTTATTTATAAAATATAATATCCAAGTGATTTTTACATTTTTATTTTTGTGTTTTAGATGTAGTACTATGTTAATCGTATTTTAAAAAAAAAAAAAAATCTACTATGCCCTTATGAGCTATGATTTTTTAGTAAGCTATATTTTTATATTTACATACTCGTTATCGGCTCATGATAAAAATAATAAATTAACATTTAAAAAATATAGGCAGTAACTGATACGCGATTATACGTCAAAAAAAAAAAAAAAGAAAAATATATGTATAAAAGTTGATAACAATATTATGATTTTGAATGAATGGTGATAAAATATTATTGTGTATTGAAAAGTACACCTGTACATTTAAATAATATTTCTTTTTTTTTTTTTTTTTTGGAGTAAATAAGGCCCCAGTGGAGTAGCCAGTAGATTACACCCTGATGGTCAGTCACGCTGACTGCATATGGTCACATTTCTACCTTTCTATACCTTATTTTAGTTCACCGGGAATATTTATTCTTTTGTGTATATCCCTTCTATTATTTATAATTTTATGTTTACAAGTCCTTATTAAACTATATCCAACTTTGTATTCTCATTAAACTTATAGAACCGCTATTTTTCGATATAGAAACGTCAGGGGATATTTTATGTGACACGGGTCTCATTCAGTCTTACCAACCATAAAATATTTTTAATCATATCGAATAGTAAAAAAAAAAAAAACATGTTTTTCGTTTTTTAAATATCAAATTTTCATTGTAATTTATTTAAAAAAAAAAAATGTTTAATAATAAAAATATTTAATTTTGTTTTAATGTATAAATGAAAAAAAAACTGGTAAATTAATTTAACAATATGCTTATTTTTAAAAAATTCAATTTTTTATAAATAAAAAACTATTTGAGCATGTTAAAATTCATTGTAAAGTCCTAAACAATTTTAACTCGTTAATTTTTTTTTCCTATACAACCTTAAATTTGTGCTCTAATTCTTCGTTCATGTTATGTACAAAATGCAGCTATAAATAAACCGTAAAAATAAATATCACCTGGAAATGAAATTCTATTAAAAATAAAAAAAATAATAAACACATAATAAATAACAAAAAAAAGAAAAAAAAAAAAAACCAATTACAATAAATTATTTTCTCGTGTGCCTGATAGTATGTTATAATTTAATTATCAATTTTTTGTTTCTTTTAGTGATTAAATTATTAAACAAAAGTATTTAATATACCGAATTTAAAAATAATAATTTATAGTGATTTTTCATTGACGATAATTTATATTGATGATAATTTAACGCTTAATATTTACTGAAAAAAAATACTATTGAGTGTTAATTTGTGTTAATTTATTAACAACAATGACAACAACACGAAGGAAGAAGTCACAAGACGGTTTCCTAAAAAAAGTATCAAGCATTTTTAGTCTCAATATGGTGAGTCTTATGTTAGACACTCTATCAGTTAAAATAATCATAATTTTCTTTTAGTTAAACTAT
This sequence comes from Aphidius colemani, assembly GCA_030523065.1. NCBI lineage: Eukaryota > Metazoa > Arthropoda > Insecta > Hymenoptera > Braconidae > Aphidius > Aphidius colemani. Next base: position 10,792 of record JAPYYR010000221.1, on the reverse strand, counting down.
AAATATCTGAACATATATATATTGTAAATTATTGAGCTAACACAAAATTCAACGCTATGATTTTATTTTTAAATCTCTATATGAATATAAAATATATATTGTCTATATGTTGATACTTTTTTATAACTCCAAGTCAAGCTAGTTTTAATAAGTTTTTTTCTATTCTAACAATAAGCTACATATATTTTTTTCCACTCAAAATGTAGATAAATAAATATAATTCAATTTTCATTTTATTGGAAGAATTTTTCATGATAATAATAAATAAATACAATTATTTAACGGTGGAATTTTTTTATAACAAAACAAAATTGCACGCAACTCAGATATGTAATAGATAAAAATGGCTCTGGTATTAATAATAGTTGAAGAGAAAAATTATACATGAATGCGTTTACACGATCACAAGTTAAAAAAAAAAAAAAAAAAAAAAAAAAAAAAAAAAAAAAAAAAAAAAAAAAAAAAAAAAAAAAAAAAAAAAAAAAAAAAAAAAAAAAAAAAAACGAAATATATTTTTGTATTTTTTTATGTTATATATCACGTTGATGATAATTAAATTTGCAAAATATTATATCAACAAAAATTAGCAATTGTAAACAAATCATATTCTAAATTTCAAAAAAAAAAATTAATATTTTTTATTTATTTCATTGCGAAATTTTTTTTTCAACTAGTCATCATCTGCAATTTATTTATTATTTTTTTTTATCATTTTTACTGTGTCATGAAAATCAAGGTAACATAGTTTGCATGTTTTTTTATTAATTGAATAATAATTAAAAAAAAAATTAAAAATCATTTTTATTATGTATTTCCGGTATTTGATTATAAGTTAATATAAATTGGAATTTCTATTGTTATATATTTCACTTTGATTTTTCAATATATTTAATATAAAACAAAAAATTAAATAACTTAAATTTAAAAATATATTTATTTATTTATTTGTTAATAAACTAATTATCAATCAAATAAATAATTAACTTATTCTTTAAATTAAATTATATAGTTTTTAATTTTATTTAAAATAAATATTTGATTTCATAAAAAAAAACTTGTTGAGTAATTTTACTAAACAGACAACACTTGTATATTTCATTGACTTAACACTCAAATAACCATAATATACTCTCGTTAATTTAATAAAAAAAATATATATATTTCATAATAATAAACACAGATGTTTAAAATAAATAAACCTATTATGATTTTAGACAAATGGAGATGATGATTGGGATCATGAAGAAATAATACTTGAACGTGGTGGATCTGGTTTAGGTTTTAGCATTGCTGGTGGCACTGATAATCCTCATGTTGCCAGTGATACCGCAATTTATATAACAAAACTAATACCAGGCGGTGCTGCATCAGCAGATGGACGTTTACGTGTTAATGATATTATTTTACAAGTTAATGATACATCTGTTGTTGATGTGACACATGCAATGGCTGTTGATGCCTTAAAAAAAGCCGGTAATACGGTCAAATTGGTAAGGATTATAGAAAAAATTTTAATATATTTAAAATGATTAATATTTGTTGGTTTTTTTTTAGCATGTACGAAGACGAAATCATGCACATATGACTGAAATTGAACTTATCAAGGGTAATAAAGGTTTGGGATTTAGTATTGCTGGTGGTATTGGTAATCAGCATATACCTGGTGACAATGGTATATACGTTACAAAAGTTATGAAAGGTGGAGCAGCACAAGTTGATGGACGTCTTGTTGTTGGTGATAAATTAGTTGCTGTTAGAAATGCTATGGTAAAATCTAATTATTCAATAGCAATTTTTAATTATTATAATTTGTATTAATGACTTGTTTTATTTTTTTTTGTTAGGGAGAAAAAAATTTAGAAAATGTAACACATGAAGAAGCAGTTGCAACATTAAAAGCAACACAAGACCGAGTTGTTTTAGTGGTATCTAAACCAGAAGATATAACACCAACACCACCGCCACCACCACAATCAGTATCTTTGGATCAAACACTATCACCACAACCACGTACGTTTAAATAAAAAAAAAATGATAAATGTTTATCAAATCAACAAAAAAAAAAGAAGCTTAATAATGATTGATATGTTTTTTTAAATTACAGGCAAACAAAACGGTTCAGTTTCAGGATTAGAGAATAATTCATTATCATATTCTCAGGAATCACGTCATGCATCATCATTAGCACTTCATGGTGCAACAACACCAAGAGCAGTATCACAAGAAGATATTTCACGGTGAGTTTATACTATTTAATATTTTCAAAAATAACATAATTTTTATACCAGCAGACAATATCTTGGGTAAAGTTTTTTATATTATCAGTGTATTCTCTAGAGGCGCCGTCTATTAACTAACAATAAAAAATAATAATAAAAAAATACTAATAATAGTAATAATAAGAAAAAGAGTTATGCTCAAATGTATACACGTATAGTTTTTAAAAAAAAAAATGAGACGAGGTAGGTACATAGAGAAAGAGAGTCATTGAAAAGTGACGCATCAGCTAAAGCAATAGGTAAAGTTGAGTGTGCGGTTAATATTACTATCGATCTAATGACAGTGATATTTGATGCAAAAGGTAGGTGCATTACAAGTGCATAGCGCCGTCGCGATATTTTCCCCTCTTTTTATTAAATTCATCGTGTCGACCTTAATAGAAAAGCTTCAATAGTCTAGTACCCATAACACAACAACAACAACAACGACAATCAACCCTCGAAAAAAATAAAAAAACATCTTAAAATTATAACTTTTTTTTTTTCTATAAATACCTTGTTATTGAATTTTTTAAAAATTAAACCCTAAATTAAAAAAAGAAACAAATTTCTTTCAAAATTTTATAACATTAAAACTTGAATTTTATTTTTAAATAAAACTTTTGTTGTATATAGTTTGTCAAGCTTTCGTGATTTTTAATGAAAAATTACACCACCTGGCTTAGTTACTAACGATTTTTTATTTTATTTCATTTTTTTTTTCTTTATTTTTTGCTACGCCCTAGTTTATCATACGAATAATACACATATCTACATTTCAAGAATAACAAAATAATAAAAATAATAAAATACCATTTTCTTTTCTTTATAATTGTAATTTTGATTATTATTATTGTTGTTGTTGTTGTTGTATGTGGCTTATAATAGTTGAGTAGTAAAAGTGTGATTGTGAAGAAACTAAAATTCAAATAAACTCATTATTTTGCAGTTACAGGTGGTATTGAATTATCAATTGGCTCACAGCTGTGTGAGATTAATACAAACATGCATATTCAATGTAATATATTTGTCAATTTGAAATCAATAAACAATTGTGTTTTTTTATTCAATTTAAAAAGAAATAATAGATGTGTATATTTTTTTTTTAAATTAAACAATATCATTGTTTTTTAAACAGATAAAAAATAATAAATAAATTTATCCTTATTTTTTTAATAAATGATAATGTGTGTAATAATTTTTAATTAAAAAGGGTAGTTAGCACGTGTGACCTCTTTTTTTTTCTTTTAATCATCATTCCATCAATGACGTAAAAACAAAAAGAGAAAAAAGGAAAAAGGTAGAAAAGATAAAGAGTTTTTTAAAAGACCATCACATTGAAATAGGCTACAGTGTTATTATCAAAGTTTAATAATGAAATAGTTTTGTGCTTGTTTATCAAACAAATATACAAAATATCACTGATATTACTATGTACTATGTACATGAGGAAACTGATTGAACGATTGAAAGAAAACAAAAAATAAAAAATCAGTCAGTTATTTCTTATCACTGGAGATGTCAGGACTAATGTTTGCTAGACTTGAAATTAAATATATATATATATGATATGCATTATCGAATAGCTAATTTAGAGAGTTTATGTAGAAGAGTCAAAGATAATAATAAGTGAATGAAAATTTTTTCTTCTGCATGAATAAAAAGAAAAGAAAAAAATATTTAAAAAACTTGTATTACCATTTGTAATTGATAAATTTTCTATCGTAATATATAATTTTTATTTATTCTTATGAATAATTTATTTGGTGACTCAATAATACTTTAGTATGACTCATATATTACAATCACTTGTTAATATTTCATTATGATTTTATATTACAGAGAAGTAAGATCAGTAATATTAAATAAAGGTACATCTGGTCTTGGTTTTAATATTGTTGGTGGTGAGGATGGTGAAGGAATATTTATATCATTTATTCTTGCTGGTGGACCAGCTGATTTAAGTGGTGAATTAAGAAGAGGTGATCAAATTATAAGTGTTAATGGTATTAATCTTAAAACAGCTACCCACGAGGAAGCTGCTGCTGCACTTAAGGTATAATATTTAAATTAAATAGAAAAATTTAATTTATAATTAATTAAATATAATCAATTTTTGTTTTAGGGTACTGGTCAAACTGTAACAGTTGTTGTACAATATAAACCAGAAGATTACAATAGATTTGAAGCTAAAATTCATGATCTTAAACAACAAATATCACAACAAAATATGACAACTGGTACATTAATGAGAACATCACAAAAAAAATCACTTTATGTCAGGTAATATTTTTTTTTATACAACTAAATACTTGTTAAAATCAATCAGTATTATTTTTTTTTATTTTTTTATTTTTTAAATATCATATATTGTGATTCGTCATAGTAAATTTTATTCAGGAATTTATTTTGAAAAAAATACAAAAAAAAAAAAAAAACACAAACAAACAGGGCACTATTTGACTATGATCCAAACAAAGATGATGGTCTACCAAGTCGAGGACTTGCATTTCATTATGGTGAAATTCTACATGTTACAAATGCAAGTGACGATGAATGGTGGCAAGCTAAAAGAGTTACACCACAAGGTGATGAAGGACTAGGAATAATACCATCACGTAGAAGATGGGAAAGAAAACAACGTGCAAGAGATCGTTCAGTTAAATTCCAAGGACATATGCCAGTTATTTTAGATAAGGTAATTAATATTATAATATATTATTTTAAAATATAATATTAATTTAATTTTCTTGTCTAATTAGCAATCAACACTCGATAGAAAAAAGAAAAACTTTTCATTTAGCAGAAGATTTCCATTTATGAAAAGTAAAGATGATAAATCAGATGATGGTTCTGATCAAGAACGTGAGTTTTTTTTTTTTATTATATTCGAATAATTTTCTAAACGCACGATCGGTATACCTGCACGTTAAATTTAATTGATATATTTATTTGTTTCTTTTCTCTTCTTTACAAAATTGCAATTATTAATGTTAAATATTTTTTACTTCAAAATTAAATTCATTCATCAAGCTGATAAAAAAGTAATTCGATTTAATTCATTCATTTCTTTTTTCTATTTAAAAGACGAAAAAAGAAAAAAAAAAAAACAATTGTTTATCTGAATTTTAAATGTTGCTTATGTTGTGTATGAAAAAAATGTTTTTAAAAGAAAAAAATATATATATAATTTTTTTGATAACTTGTTCTAGATTTAAAAAAATAAACCTTTGTTTTTAACATTAATTTAGATCAAGTTGTCATAAAAAGAACATTTTTTTTCTTTAAATATTTAACTTTTATAAACAAAATAAATATTATTTAAATTTTTTACGACCTGTGTTATACGTGAAATGTGTTTTTGTTTTGGCCTGCTTGTGTAGGATCGCCCACTACACCCGAGAATGAAAAAGATCTTACTCGTAAGTATTTCATGTAAAATGTATCATTCCTCTCCATAAAAAAAAAAAAAAAAAACCCACCATACGTTAAAAAAAAACATTCGGTAAATTTGTCAATTTGTTGTTCAAGAAAAATTCATTCAAATTGTAAACAATAAATTTTTAAAATTGCATGATTCCCTTGAGTTTGTAAATGTTTTTTTTTTTCCTTTTTTTCTTTTTATCAAGTAATTTATTTAAATGAGTATTTATATATTGCTATCATTAAATATATATACCTCAACTAAAATTAATATGGCAGTTATCCAATGGATACATTTATTCAACATATATCACTTATTGCTAATTGTGAATATTAAATTATACGATTATTATGTTTTAGCATTCATGCTGTGCTATACTCAAGATGACACCAATACCGAAGGTAATCATTTGTAACAAACATTTAATTTTTAACGTATCATAAAGTTGATTTATTAAATAATATATTTCATCATGTACTATTAAATTGATTAAATAAATTTTGTATTATATTTTTTTTTTTAAGGTCATTGTAATATTAATTGAAACAAAAAAAAGCTAATTTCATTTGAGACAAGACAAGACAATTATTTTTAATATAAAAAAACAAAGAAAAACAAAAAAGTGAAACTATTTTTAAAACTGTTTACATGAATTTAATTAATGTTTATAAATTACAATGACCCTGAAAAATAAACACATTTATTTAATCAAAACAGTCAGATATATAATTACTGTTGATAAAAATTTAAAGAAAAATAAATTTAAAATATTGAACGAGATATTTTTTTCAATACAATACAGAGTAAATAGATTATTTTTTTTTTTTTTTTATTTTTATATAAAAAATAGAGCAACGTAATAAATGTTTTCGTAAACAAGCAACTAGTTTATCCAACTGTCTCTAATTTATTTTTCTTGATAGACATGAAACTTCCATTTTAGTAGAATTTTTATTACTCAAGTTTACTTAAATTTATCAAACATGTAGCTATAAAAGTCAATAGAAATGTTTATATTTTATTATTAACAATGTGAAACAAAAAGAAAATTATTAATATTTATTAATTTTTTTAGTTTGATAAAATCAATTTATATGTTTGTTGCTCTTTTTTTGATATTATATTTTCCGTTTTATTTAATAAAGATTTATCCTCGGATCCAGGAAGTAAAGAAATTTTATATCGCGTTGAACTGCCTTATATGGAAGAACTGACCTTAGTGTATCTGGAAAAGGAGGGTCTTGAAATTGTTGAAGATCTTTGTAAGCCCATATGTGACTGAATAAAATTTTAAAAAGAGTGTTTTACCGTTGTATACGGTGGTTGTGGTTTTTTTTTTTTTTTTTTTTTGCCATGTAAATGGAAAATAATTTAACCGAAAGAATCAAGAAAAGCATGTTTTGTGTATTTTTTGTAAGCTAAAATTTATATTCTTTTACAAGACGTATGTGAATGTAGGAAATTTTTAAATCATCTCTTCAAGAGAACAAAATTGCCTACAAAAAATAATTAATTTAACGAATGTTTTTATGTTAAAAGAACGAAAAAAAAACAAGCCTAATCTAAAAAAATTTGATGAGTAATTAATACGGTGTTTTTTAAACATAATAAAAATGTTGTATCAAATGTTGTTTTCTTTTTGATTTAATATAATTAAATGTTTTTTTTTTTTTGTATTTTATCAGCTAATTTAATGATATTAATTTTATGTAATTTAAATTTTAGGTAGTGAAGAAACTGTGTTGTCATACGAGCCAGTACAACAACTTACCATACAATATACACGTCCAGTTATAATTTTGGGTCCTCTAAAGGATCGTATAAATGATGATTTAATATCTGAATTCCCGGATAAATTTGGAAGTTGTGTACCACGTTAGTATTGTTTAAAAAAAAAAATATTTATCTATTTTATTATTGGAGTTGTAATTTTAATTTTGTTTTTCAATTCATTTTAGACACAACAAGAAGTAAAAGACAGTATGAAGTTGATGGACGCGATTATCATTTTGTTTCATCAAGAGAACAAATGGAACGAGATATACAAAATCATTTATTTATTGAAGCTGGACAATATAATGATAATTTATATGGTACTTCAGTTGCATCGGTTCGTGAAGTATCAGAAAAGGTATATTAAAATTATTTAAACTAATCGCGTAATATATTTTTGAATAGATTAAAATTGTTTCTATATTCTATAACTTTTTTTACAGGGTAAACATTGTATACTTGACGTAAGTGGTAATGCAATAAAAAGGTTACAAGTTGCTCATCTACACCCAGTTGCCATTTTCATAAAACCAAAATCAGTAGAATCCATAATGTAAGTACAAAAAAATAAAAAAAATAAAAAATACCAATTTGCAATTTGAATAAATATAATTATCATAACAGGGAAATGAATAAAAGAATGACTGAAGAACAAGCTAAAGTTACCTATGAGCGTGCTTTAAAAATGGAACAAGAATTTGGTGAATTTTTTACTGGTAAATTAATGAATATTATAATATTAATAATTGCCAAATAAAATATACAAAAAAAAAAACTAATACTAATTTTTATTACAGCTGTTGTTCAAGGTGATACACCAGAAGATATTTATAACAAAGTTAAATCAGTTATTTCTGAACAATCAGGTCCTAATATTTGGGTACCAACGCGTGATCAACAACTGTGACGTCCTGCCCCCAGTCCTAACTCAACCAACAACACTTGGACACTGCCTCCAAGACAAAAAGAATAATTTAACAAAAAAAAAAAATGAATAGCATAAATAAAATTACACGAATGGACAAATAAGTTAAAAAATTAATTTAAAAAAAAAAAATCAATCATATTTCAAGATGATAAATTAAATTGACATCGTGTTTATTCCGAATATAATAAATTAACTACTTTTTTTCCCAACCAAATTAGCAAATAGTATAATAGATAAAAATAAATATAATAAGAATATAAATTAATTATTAATTATCTTTAAATAAAAGACGCGCTTCAGGTAGATAAAAAAAAAAAAATTAAAAAAATTAAAATAAATTACAACATTCACGTGTACCAAGATTATTTAATAATAATTATAAATTCAAAAACAACAACAGGGTCACGAATTTTCTATAAAATAAAGTAAAAAAAAAAAATTAAAAAAAAATAAACTACAAATTATTATTATTTGATTAATTAGAGTGCAGTAGTAGAGCCACTGCGAAATAAAAATAATAATAATAAATGAATGAGAAAAAAAAAAAAATAAAATAAAACAATGTGATTCGTTATGATGAATTATTTAATTATTTGATAAATGTTTTATTCTTAAATCATGCAATATTGTACACGGTATTTATAAATTTATTTTCAAATTATAAAAATAGTTAATTAAATAATAATAAAATAATATGTACTTAATCATTCAATTATGTTACAAAAACAGCACAATGCGTATGAAAAAAGAATAAAATAAATAAATAATAAATATATATTATATATATAAAACAAAAAAAAAAAAATTATAATTAATTCATATATATATTTTAAATAATTGCAAACCATGGCGAAAAATAAAAGTAATAATTATTAAAAAGAAAAAATCATGGAATTACGTTTGTTAAAATTTAAAAAAAAAAAAAAAAGAATTTAAAATGAAAAAATATAATGTTTTGTACAGCTAGATGACTAAGCCAGTAATTGGGTTACGTGCAACATTATGTAGATGAAAAAAATTGAATATCGAAAACGAATAACAATGATGATGATGAAATTAAATAAAATATTTTAATTTAAATATTAATAATAGTAGACATTTGATATATTATTGTAAATACCTATGCCTGTTATGGACTGAACCACAAGGCGAAGGTTTTAAAAACTTGAATGTTTATTGTAGACAGTATTCTTGAATAATAATAAATAATTATTTAATATATATATATAAAATAATTAATAACACAATACAACAAGTAATGTGTTATTTTATTTGTTAAAATTATTATTCAAGTTATGCCAAGTGGCATTGATTATACTCTAAATGAATTAATAGATTTTTAAAAAATTCAACTTCCCGACGATCTTTACTTTGACATAATTGATAATAAATTTGTCATAAAATTATTAGTTGCCTTTATCAATATATAAATGAAAAAGTTAAAAAATAAAAAAAAGTCTAATTGTACTTATACGAAAAAGAGAAAAAATATTATGTTTAGAATTTTAGAATCAAAAATAAATGATAATGAAAATATTAAAAATGACAATTATGACAATTGTTGTCAGATTGAATGTAAAAAAAAAAAAATAATGCTATAAAGTTGTTGCGTGAGGAAAAATATATACAGATATACTTATATATATTTTTTTTGTCATCAATTCATATAAGTAAAGTCTTTTTTTTTTTTTTTTTTTTTAAATGTCCACTATAATTGCTGATATTGTTAAATGAAAAAATTCATCAATCGTTGAATTAATTTACTACGCAATAAAAATAAATTTAAAAACAAAAAATAATTATATTGTTATAATCTTGAATACTCTACCCTAAATTATTATCGTGAGTTTTTTTTTTCCATTTATAATTATTAAATGAAACTGAATTTTTCAATAAATATCATTCAAATCCCTTTTAGTCCGGTAACGTTAGGTGATTGATAAGGGTGATTGGTATTAATTTTGATAGACAAAAAAAAAAATAGAGAATCATTGATACTATGTGCAAGAAGACTCTAAGTCTCTAATTATATAGAAAAGTTGATGATTCAAACTACCTCAGACTTTAAAACACTTTATTATTTAATCACTCACACTCACATTAAATCTTCAAATGATACACGTTTATTATTGAGCAGCCATTGATACCGAAAGGCGCTGATTAATCAAAATTCATTTTTTAAACGATAATTTTGAATATAAAAATATAATAATGAATTTTTAAATACTTGATGAACAAGTGAAATGGAATAAAAAAGTATTGATTATTTACCAGCGCTAAAAGCAGCAGATATTAATCAAAGAAAAATAATACAGAAAAATTCCAACTATATAGTGTAAAACAACTATATATGTACGAAAATACTCAAAGTAAAATCAAAATTAAAAAAAAAAAACTTGATAAACAAGT
>JAPYYR010000220.1:194762-233010 GCA_030523065.1 Aphidius colemani | reverse complement strand
TTAACAACCTCTTTTTAACATTAGAACAGTAATAAAACGCTTACGAAAAAGATACGACATCATTCGGACACTTTTGTAACTTTTTCACATTTACACATTTTAGTGCGTTTTTGTACAACTCACTAACACACTACTAACTTAAAAATGAATTGTTTAATTGAATACTGAATTGTTTAATCGAAAATGAATTGTTTAATCGAACACTTAATTATTTAATCGAAAAAAATTTTTTTGATTGTTAATTTATTTAATCAAAAATCAATTATTTGATCAAAATATGGATATTTTTGTCATAAAACAATTATTTTATTAAAAAATGAATTGTTTAATTGAAAATTGAATTGTTTAATCGAAAATGAATTGTTTAATCAATAATTTAATTTTTTGATTGAATCTTTAATTATTTATCGAATTTTTGTTAAAATATTTAATCAAATTTCTTCGTTATTTTAGTTTTTTTCCTATTGTATTGCTGCTACAGTATATATCTATTATTTTTTTTTTATTCTTGTCGAAAAATGGCATAATGAAATCATTATTAGGAACAATTTGATCGCAGGTTGAGAAAAATGGTAAGAAGTGTAAAAAAATAACGACAAATTTAAATTTTTCAACTATTATTATTACATTTAATTACAATTAATTTATAAGTATTTTTCGTTTTTATTTATTTACTTATTGTTTATTAAATTAAATCAAATTAAATTAATTTTTTTCTTCTAATTTATTCAGCTTTTTTTACTTTCTTGTCTTTCTTTTTTAATGGATTTTCTTTACATGTTTTGTAAACAGTATTCAAATCAAATGCTGCTTTAATATTATCCTGTAAAAGAAAAATAAAAATTAATAAAATTAAATTAAATAACATTTAAAATATCAGCTAATATAAATTTAAACTTACTAATGAAAATAAAAATTTGACTAGCTTTCCTTTGCTATCACCATATGGACGACGTTCAACTTCTTTTCCATTTTGAAAGAGAATCAAAGTTGGTAATTGTTTGCTCGTACTGGCATCATTTATTTGATATTTAGCTGCTGCATCTGGATGTCTTCCAACATCAATTTTTCCAAATTTAAAGTTATCCAATGCATATCTAAATTATCAATATCATCATGAACAACATAAATAACATATTGTGTATTATTTTTACTAAATATAATTATACTTACTCTGCTGAAATTTGAGAAAATACTGGAGCAAGAGTAACACAAGGTGGACTCCAAGCAGTATAAAATGCAACGAGCCAGGTAACTTTAGTATCACGTTGAAGTTCATCTTTCAAACCTCTTTCCCCATGTATATAAGTTATATTTTCTGGTCCTTGATAAGTTGGCTCAGGCAACAACAATCCACAGACTAATTTAAAAACAAAATAAGAAAATTAAATAACACATGATAAACATTTATATATTCATTTACTTCAAGCAATACATTTTTAATATTCAATTAAAATATAGCCACTCACGTATAACAAGAATTCCAAATAATATTCCCAGTCTGATATCAGCATAAAACCACAAGATCACATTTGTTAATTTAGTATAAAGAAAACTTGCTGATAAATAATTTATCATAGTTATACTTCCAGCTTTTCTTGTTCTAATCATTATGACAATCATCAAGAAGAATAATATTTCACTTTCTTTCTAAAAAAATAAATAAATAAAATTAGACATTTTAGAAATACTACTTACCCCATCAAGCTCACAGTCTTTTTTTGCAAATATATTTAAACAAACCCATGATATTTTTTTACCAATAATATATGAAACACTTAAAAAAATATTTATTAGATAATATGGTTTTAATAATAATCGAAGATCCTTTTTTATGGACATTTTGGCTTTTTTTTTTGTGTTGATCTGTCAGGTGTCAAATAAAATGGAGTAACTTTATTTTAATTGTAAATAATTATGTATTTATTTGTCTAAACAATCCAATGTTATTTGAGCTTTTTATAAATTCAATTATCAAGCATTATTATCACTTTTTTAATTAATTATTGTAGGCTTAATCTACTGGAAAATTACAGGAAATAGCTAAGAGAAAATTAATCTATTTATTATTTTTATTGACTATAACAATAGACAAATCCAGGGGGAGATGGTGTCGCTATTATTGTCATCGTCATCTAGGCATTTCAACTAAAAACTATAAACAATATAAATCAAATTTCTAAGCAATTAATAAATTACTTAACAGCAATGAAAAATAAACAAAGTTTACATCGTTTAATGATAATTTATAATTTGTTTATAATTTTGTTGTTATTTTTATTGGTAAAATAAATGTCTACACAGCCAATCGAGTAACAACAAGCGGTTGAATTTTCAAAACAATAATTTATTTGGAATCTTTTGTTTGATAAATCATGCTGTTAACACTTTGTGGTCCATTGTGTTTCGAAAATGACACAATGTAGTTAAATATTTAACACAGGTTTCAACGAGAGAGTTTCCGAATTTCCTTCACCAAACATGTCACTAAACCATAATAATAAATAAAAAATATCTTGGCATAAGTTATGTCACATAACCAAGGAAAATAAAAATTAAAAAATAATAATTTAAACAACAATTAAACTAAAATTAAAAAACTCAACTAAATATTTATCTGATAAATATTGAACACAAATTTAACCCTTTTTTTCACGAGTAAGTATATCCCATTGTTTTTTTTTATTAATATCATAGCAAATTTTTTAAATAATTAAATAATTATCAATTACTTTGATGAATAAAATTTTTTTTTTGTTATTTTCCAGAGCTTGGTAAATATATCAACAACATTACTAAAATGAATTGGCTACAATGGTGGATTGTCCTATTTACTTTGTCATCATCAAATTGTTTACAATGTCCAAATGCAACTGGTTGTGTTAATTGCGATTTGACAAACAATATGTATGAACTTGATTGCCTATCAGGTCCTGGCTCTAGTTTTACTTTTGCTCTGACACCAGCCAATAACATTTATATCACCTGTTATAATTCAACAAGCTGGCTTGATTTTAATTTTGAAGTAATTGATAGCATTGAGTTGATAAAAAAGTTATCATTTGACTCATGTAATCCACCAAAATTGTCATCATTCAATGAATTTATCAATAAACTAAATCTCATAAATCTTGATAAGCTAGAATTTAAATCTCATGGTGGTGATTTAAATATAAATGGAACAATTTTTAAAGATTTAAAAAGTATCAAAAGGATAAATTTAATTGACAACACATTCGTTAATTTAACAAGTGATTCATTTCATGATTTAGTCAATTTAACAGCAGTTTATTTGGTCAACAATCATATAAAAAAGCTGCCAGTTGATTTGTTCATGATGCCAAATTTAGAAGCTGTTGAACTTGGTATGAACAACATTGAAATAATAGAGCTTGGTGTATTTGGAAAACATCAAAATATTAAATTTCTTGATCTTTGGAGTAATAACATTAAAATTATTCAACAACATGCATTCGATACGCTAAAATCACTTGAAACACTTGGACTTCAAAATAATTATTTAGAATTACTTGATGAAAATATATTTGCTGAATTAATAAATCTTGAAATAATAAATTTATCTGGAAATAAATTCAATGAATTACCACAAAAGTTATTAGTAAAAAATAAAAAACTAAAACATTTTCAATTATCTGGAAATAAAATTGACATGGAAACATTTACGAGTAAACTATTTGACAATTTAACAAGTCTTGTTAACATTGAGTTGAATAGAAATAGTTTTGAATGGCTACCAGAAGATTTACTAACTGGTACAATTGGTCTTGAATCACTCAGTATGATGAACAATCATTTAAAAAAATTACCTGAAAAAATATTTGAAGATTGTGTTAATCTAAAGACACTTGACTTGACATCCAATGAAATAATTCAACTACCAAATGGTATATTTTTAAAACAACATAAACTTGAAGTATTAAATTTAAAAAAAAATAAAATTGAAACAATTCAGGATGGTGTTCTTGATGGACTGGTTCAATTAAAAACACTAAATATACAAAATAATAATTTAAAATCAATTGAGCCAAATAGCTTTGTTGGATTGGAAAAATTACAAATAGCTAATTTATCAAATAATTATTTGACACTTGATGAGTACATTATTTCACCATTTAAATCAAATAATCAACTTAAAGAATTACTTCTGGCAAATAATAATATTAGTACGATGTTTTCTGACTGGTTCATAGCTTTGAAGCTACAATATCTTGATCTTTCATACAATAAATTTAATAGTTTAACAGTAAGTTTTATATTTTAACAGTAAATTTTATATTTATCAATAAATTTCTAAGTAATTATTTTTATCTATTTACAGAATAATGATTTTCAATTTACGTATAATGGATTGAAAGTAAATTTGGAGTACAATAACATAAGTCAAGTATTATTTCCAGATGGTATACGTTACATGGAAAATATATATACAGAAAATCTTGATGACATGCAAACATCAGTAACAGTATCAATTGATAATAATCCAATAATATGTGATTGCAATATCTACAATCTTCTCTGTTACATAGAAAAAGTTGAATATCAAATACAATTTCAATTTGATATAAAAAATCTAGTATGCAATGGACCAAATCATTTAAAAAATACCAACATAAAATCTCTAAATTCAACAACACTTAAATGTTTATCAAATGAAATTGATAATGGTGATAATAATTGCCCAGAAATTTGTGAATGTTGGCTGGAACCTCACAATCATAAATTCATCATTGATTGTTCATACAAAAATTTAACAACATCACCATCAATAAATCCCCCAAGTGATTATCGTTTGGAAATTAATTTAACTGGTAATTATCTTAAACAAATACCACGTGAAGATGGCTATAAAAATGCCACAGTGTTGATACTTTCACACAACAACATAACAGATATTTCGCTATCATCATTGTCAAGAAGAATTCAAGTATTAAAATTAGATAATAATAGGATTCAATCAATTGATATAGACACTTTGGAGTATTTTAATCTGGCAATGAATTTAAGTGAAATAACAATTCATAATAATCCATGGAAATGTGATTGTAATGGTATTTATTTATTGAAATTTTTGGAAAAAATGAAAGATAAAATACCCAAGATGATGAATGTCACATGTGCTGTCAATAATTTATCAGTTTTAACAATGACATCTGATGAATTATGTCCAAGTAATGCATACATTTATGTTGTCTTGAGTTTATGTATTGTGTTACTTGTAATTATTTATACTATTTCGTGTAAATATATTAGAGACGTTAAAATATGGCTTTATTCAAGGAACATGTGTTTAAATTTTATAACTGAAAATGACATTGATCAAGAAAAATTGTATGATGCTTTTATAAGTTTTTCACACAAAGATTCTAATTTTGTTCTTGATGAATTAATTCCAAGATTAGAGAATGGACCAGTACCATTTAAATTGTGTGTTCATTATCGTGATTGGACAGCTGGTGTATCAATAACACAACAAATTGTTGAATCAATTAATTCCTCAAGAAGAATAATTATTATTTTATCAGCTAATTTTTTGGAAAGCATATGGGGTATTGTTGAATTTAGAACAGCTTATCAACTTGCAGAAAAAGAAAATAAATCTAGAATAATTATGATAGTTTATGGTGATATACCTGACGTTGATAAACTTGATGATAATGATTTAAAGCATTATATGAAGAAGACAACTTATCTTGAGTGGAAAGATCAAAGGTTTTGGAAAAAACTTATGTATGCTTTGCCTCATTCACCTAATTCAAAAAGACGAATTAATATTTGATAATTATATATTTTTTATTATTTTTATACAATCTTATTTTTATTAATTTGTAAATATTTTTTTATTCATACAAATACATTTTTTTTTCAGCTAAATACAGTGAGATTTGTTTTAAATTATTATAATTATAAATAAAAGAATTTTTTCTAAGTAATAATAAATTAAATGTTAGAATTGAATATAAAAAAAAAAAAAAAAAAAAATAATGTGCAACTCGACCGTGGCAGGACTCGAACCTGCAATATTCAGATTCGAAGTCTGACGCCTTATCCATTAGGCCACACGGTCATAGAATTTCCATCAAAACGGTCTGTAAATTGTAAAATTACGCGATAAAAATTGTTAATTACTCTACATTATGCCCAATTTTTCATATTAATCAATTAATTTAAGCATAAGATAATTCAAATATTTTAAAGTTCAAGGTATATAACAGTAATTATTTTATATGATAATTTTGTTAAGTATATTTATAATTTAATTAACACAATTTATTCAAATAATTGAAAAAAAGAGGATAACAAAATTTGGCTAATAGGCGCATGCTCAATTAGCATTGTCATTGTAAAAAAAAAGATAAACATATTGATAATCAAACAAGTTAAACAAAGATAGTCTTATTAAATAACAGGAAATACAAACGCCATGACAGTTATAAATTTTCTAGAATCTTCCAGCATATTCTCAACCAATAGCAAAGCGTGGATGTCGCGTTGCTCCAGCTCTATGAGTGGTCAGTTTTTCATCGACAATCGACCAACAAATAATAATTGCATTTTTTGTGTGTGTAAAGCCCGTTGTACGAGCGGTATGTAAATGATATTAATTAAATATATTAATAATAAACCTAATATATTATTTTAAATTAAATATCCTAATAATTTTATATTATTATTTACAGAAATTACTCCAAAAGTTACTCTAAAAAAATCAAGACTCTTCTAGATTCTTTTTGACAAGAAAAAGGAGGAAAAAAAATTAGTTTGTGTGTGTGTGATTGACTTAATCATACAAATAATTTTTTGTGACTTGATATCTTGAATTAATTAAGAAGAAATAATTGTAATCATGGCTGCAATGTCTGTGATTGGAATTGATTTTGGTAATGAGAGCTGCTATGTTGCTGTTGCAAGGGCCGGTGGCATCGAGACCATCGCCAACGACTATAGCCTCCGGGCCACGCCGTAAGTTATAAAAAAAAAAAAAAAAAAAGACTTTTTTTCAACAAGAATTTAATTATGACCTGGATATTGTACTCAGTTGTTATTGATTAGTATGCCTATCAATTACCGGCTTCATATGTCATACCATTGACATCCTTTTTTTTATTTATTTGTTATAAAAACAAAATAGAATTGATGGTATCCAAGAAGACAAGGAGAAATGTCGTTTTAATTTTTTTTTTTTCTTTGCGGTTAATAATATCATCATCTTTTCCACAAATTTTTGGTTATAATTTGATGGAAATTCACTTCTATCTCACCCACACATTTACGTTTTATATTGATTCCATCACATTTCTGACCAAAATCGGAAACTTGAACATCATGCTACAATAAAAAAAAAAGAAAAAAAATGATATTTTTTCTTTTATTTATTTTGTCTGGCAGATTATCAAAGGCGTAGAATTTTTTTTTTTTATCCACAGAAAAAGAGAAAATAATTTTTTTCTCTTATTTAAGTTGAATGGATGATGATTTTATGATGAATTTTTGGAGTAGATTAATATATGAATAATTAATCAACTAAAAATATGTTTTGTTTTATTGATTACAGAGCATGTGTGGCATTCAGTGGAAAAAATCGTATTCTTGGTGTTGCTGCCAAAAACCAAATGGTTACAAACATGAAGAATACAGTTTATGGCACCAAGAGATTATTAGGTAGAAAATACAATGATCCTCAGGTCAAGAGTGAACTTGCAACATTACCATACAAGACAAGTCAACAACCAGATGGAGGAATTGGTATTCATGTGCAATACTTGGGTGAGGAACATGTATTTACACCAGAACAAATAACAGCAATGTTATTTACAAAATTGAAAGAAATATCAGAGACAGCATTACAAACAGCAGTCAATGATTGTGTTATATCTGTACCATCATATTATACACAAAATGAAAGACATGCATTGATGGATGCTGCTAAAATTTCTGGTTTAAATGTATTACGTTTATTCAATGAAACAACAGCAACAGCATTAACATATGGTATTTATAAACAAGACTTACCAGCACCAGAAGCACCACCACGTAACATTGTATTTGTTGATTGTGGTTATGCAAGTCTTCAAGTAAGTGTATGTGCATTTCACAAAGGTAAACTAAAGATGTTAGCAACTGGACATGATAGTAATTTGGGTGGACGTGATATTGATGTTATTCTTGCAAATTATTTCTGTAAAGATTTTCAAGCACGTTATAAAATAGATGCACATTCAAATCCAAGAGCATATTTAAGATTATTAGCTGAAGTTGAAAAAATTAAAAAACAAATGTCAGCAAATTCAACAAAGCTACCATTGAATATTGAATGTTTCATGGAAGAAAAAGATGTTCATGGTGATATGAAACGTGAAGATATGGAATCAATGTGTCAACATTTATTTAAACGTGTTGAAATTGTATTGAAAAAATGTTTAGCTGATTCTGGATTAAAGAGTGATGAAATACATTCAGTTGAAATTGCTGGTGGTTCAAGTAGAATACCAGCAATTAAAAAATTAATTGAAGAAGTATTTGGTAAATCAACATCAACAACATTAAATCAAGATGAAGCTGTTGCACGTGGTTGTGCATTACAATGTGCTATGCTTAGTCCAGCAGTTAGAGTACGTGAATTTTCAGTAACTGATATACAACCATATCCAATTAAAATTCAATTCAAACCAATGGCTAATGAACAAGGTGAATTTGAAATATTCCCCTACAATCATCAATTTCCATTTTCAAAAAATTTGTCATTAATCAGATCAGAGCCATTTACAATAACAGCTGTTTATGGTTCAACACCATCAACATATCCATCTGACCTAATTGGTAAGTTTTAATTTATTTTAAAAAAAATTTAAATAATATTTTCTTTTGTCAATATTTTATTGATGATGTTTGTTTAATATTTACAGGTACATTTAACATCAAGAATGTCAAACCAACACCAGATGGTGAACCATCAAAAATTAAAATTAAATTGAGAATAAATATCAATGGAATATTCACCATTTCATCAGCATCAATGTCTGAAATTCGTGAATTATCACAACAAGAAATTGAAGAAGAAGAAAAACAACAAAAAACCATGGAAACTGATCCACAAGCACAACCAGATCAAGAATCCCAAGCTAAAGAACCACCAGCACCAGAGGTTTGTAACTTTTTTTGTTAAATTTTATTTATCTTTAATAGATTTTTTTTATTATTTATTTATAATAAAAGTTTAGGTTTAAATAAAAATATTACGCGCGTTGCCATAAAATCATCGCAGACTTGTTAAATTTTTATTTGATTTTAATTTAAATAGAAGAAATAAAATATGAAATTCAACGGGAACATGACAATGTAAGTCTGTTGTGATTTAGGTGCGCGCGGAACAGGGCCATCAAGATTCAGATGCTGACGATGATGGAAGAAGTACAAAGGGCTCTGCCCCCTCCTACTCCTCCAGGATTCGCTCTTGGTTCAGTTCGGTACGCGACACATAAAATATCTACGTGGACCCATGCGCATACATCTTTCCTTCCTTGAATCTATCATCATCTTGATGGCATTTATATATCATAAATTTATATTTTTTTTTTTGTTTTTTTATGGATTTAAATTCACTTGTAATTATCACTTGTTTTTTACTTGATTATTTCACTGCATCAATTTTATTTCTTTTTGTTTAAAGTTATTTATTTATCAGTTTTATCAATTTTTAAATTTTTTTTATTATTACAAAAGCTGAGAATTTGATTAGAAATTAGAATGATGCGTACGGGTCCCGTAATTTTCAGCTGTGTCTCATGTCGTGTCCCTCTTAATTTTTTTATCTATTTTTCATTCGTAAAATAAATGCAAATAATTTGACCTAATCATGCTCATTAGGTAGCTTATTAATTTTATTAACGCGAATTTATCATCAAAACACAACACGTGATTTTATTTATTTCATTATCATTGTTATTATTATTGATATTATTTAATTATTTTTTATTGGTGTGGTTTATGAATCAATTGTTTTATTGTATTATTTAATTATTATTTTTTTGTTTTCAAGTGTATCATAGATAAACGAAATCATTATTAATCATTTTATTGGTAATATTATTTATTTTATTTTTCTTATTTTTGTTTATAATAATTAGGGTGGTGATGACAAGAATGAGGAAGGAAAAAATAAAAAAAAAGTACCTGTTCGTCAAGTTGATCTTCCAGTTGAAGCTAATGCTGGTGGACTTGCACAACATGAACTTGATGTTGCTATTGAAAAAGAAGTAAGTTATATTTTGTTTATTATTGATAAATAATTTATTGATTATTTCGTTGCTTATTGAAATGTTACTGTTTATTTTTAAATAGTTCAAAATGATGGCTGAAGATCGTCAAGAGAAAGAACGTATTGATGCACGTAATGCACTTGAAGAATATGTTTATGATTTACGTTCAAAAATAAATGATGATTCTGAACTTGGTACATTTATAACTGATAGTGATAAAGAAACACTAAGCAGAACACTTGATGAAACTGAAAATTGGTTATACGAAGAAGGTGAAGATTGTAACAGACAAGTTTATCAAGATCGTTTGAATGATCTTAGATCACAAGGTGAGCCAATTAAACAAAAGAAACATGAACATGATGGAAGAACTCCAGCAATGAATGAACTTGCTGGTGCATTACAAATTGCTAAAAAAGGTTTGGAACAAATTAAAGTATCACAAGGTAAAGATGATAAGTATTCACACTTAACTGATGAAGATATTAAGCTAGTTAATAAAACAATACAAGAAAAATCATCGTGGCTTGAGGATGCACGTAAAGTATTTGTCAATACACCACGTACACAAACTGCAAGTATAACAATTGTTGAAATCCAATCAGCTAAACAGACACTTGATAGTACAGTCTTTCCAATATTGAATAAACCAAAACCAAAGGCTGATCCACCCAAGGATGAACCATCTAAAGATAATAAAAATATAGATGATCAAAAAAATCATCAAAATAATAGTAACGCTAATCAAAAACCAGCAGAAGAAACTATGGATGTTGAATAAATAATTTTGCCTAAAGAAAAAAAAAAAACATTCAAACAACGTTCACGTTTTCCAAGCACTAAAAAAAAAAAAAAATAATTCTTTGATATTCAAAATCACCATTATATTGACAAATACTTAATTATAATTTTTAAAATCCATCAACAGCTTAAAACAAGAAGAATAAAAAACAATTATATCCATTATCAGTTTACGAATTAATCTCAGATATTTGTTTCATAGAAAAAAAATAATAAGAATAATTTTTAATACTTTGTTTAGTTCTTTTTTCTGTGAAATAATTTTTCATGGCAATTTAATAATAATAATAAGAATAATTGTCGTTTACATGGGTCTACTTAATTTCACGTAGGATCATTTTCTTTTTGTGTTTTTTTTTCTTATTATTTCTACCTCATTCCTGTTTTTTTTTTATGCAAAACAACTAATTTATTCAGTTCATGAGCTGCATCATTATCGCCATGCATATTTTTCACATGTCAAGGTTTTTTTTTTTTTTTTGTTATTTTTGATAAAAAATCACAATGCCAGTAATGATTTATTGTAAGTTTTTTATCTAGTTGATTATAAAACAATTAATGTAAAAATAAAACAAAATAATTGAGTGACCAAACAACAAGTGATAAAATTCGCTGGCGATAAAATGGAGTCAACATGTTGATTATTCGCTCCAACAATTGATGGAAATTATTGTGTTGCATTTACAAAAATTATTCTCTTTAAATTTATTAAATATTTATATTATTATCATCCACTTTTGTTTTTTTTTTTTTGCCATCATTATTTCGGGATTTAAAAAGGAAAAAAAGGTGTACATAATCACTGCTGGTTTAAACAAACAGAAGAAAATGTAGATTAAAATTTACCACAGAAATTGTCACTCAACTTCACAATAGTTATTATGTAATTTAGATTTGATAATTTCAAATTGTTAATCTTATTTATTATTATCTTTTTTTCATCGTTTATGTTGTAATAAATATAATAAAAAATAAATTAATAAAATTTTATGAAAAAAAATTGTATTTTCATTTACTTATTACCTTTATTGAGTAGATCTTACCTTTTAGGATCTGAGCAGAGATAATTTGTGATGAAAAAAATTAAAAGCTAAAATAAAAAAACACAATGAATACGATGGAATATTTTTAAATTTTATTAATTAAGTAGTTCTTTTATTTTTACATTTAATGGATTTTCATTATTAAATATATAAAAATGTGAACATAAATTATCGAAAAAAAAAAAACAAAAGAAAGACATCCAATAAAGTCAACTATTTTATAAACAATTCCATTGTAATTGAATAGATAATAAATAAGCAAAATTAATTCTGTTTTGATGGTACTTTTTTGTCAGCAAAATATGCTTTGTATATAAATGATCCTACTGCAACATGAAGTACAAGTATTGCAATGACAGCTGCATACACATTACTTGATGTTGCATTCATACCAAACAAACCTTTAACAAAAATGAAATAAATATAAATAAACTGCTAACAATTAAAAAATATTAATAACTTTATCAACTTACCATCTAGGAAGAATGTTTTTGAAAAGAAAAATGTTAGTATTGGCATTACAATAACGAAGAATGAGTGTTTAAAAACTGTTTTGAATGCTTGAAACTCTGATACTTCCTGTAAAATTTTAATTTTTATAAATGAATATTGTATCATTTATTAACTAACAATTTAATTATGTTGTTTTTAGAATGACGTTTGTATGACGTTTGTTTTTATTAATTTATTTGTTTATACTCACTTTGATTTGCTCCATTTTTGTTGTTCAAATTTATTATTCACGTGACTTGATATCTTAAAGCTACAGCTTTTGTTTTTTTATGAAAACTTACGTGGATAACACAAAATAAATAACCTTATAATAAAAATATTTAATATTATTAAATATGACATAATTAAGAATAAATAATAGCTAAATAAAATCGACTCTATAAAAACAATTGGCACACTTACTTGTAAATTAACTTGGAATTAAATTAATACTGTTATAATAATTTATGATTGATAACTAATTGTTGTCATCAATTTTAGTTTATATCTAAGAGTTTTGTAACAATTGAATAAACCAAAAAATATTTTTATATTATAGGCGTTATAGGCTTATAACAACGAACAATAACAATCGCTAGGAGAGAAAAAGAAAAACTGGAGAGATAGAAAGTGAGAGAGAATCAAAACAGGAATCGTACTTGTCAACGATAGCCATAAATAAATCTTATAATTTGTTATATAAATATATTAAAAAAACATTAAAAATATTTTATTAAAATTCTTACAAAAATTATTGTAGAAATTGTTTTTTTTTTTCTTTTTGATTGTTTAAAATGGATACATGGAAAATAGCAAATATCAGTTGGCAGGTTGGTTGATTTTTTTATTAATTTATATTTTAATTGATATATGTGGGTATTTTTAATATTCAATAGTGACTGTTTTTGTTTTGAGATACTCATTGAGTGCCTCTTGTCCAAGATCTTTACCAAATCCAGATTGTTTGAATCCTCCAAATGGTGCAGCAACATCTGTCTTATTGTATGTATTAATAAAGACTGTTCCTGCATCAATTTTTTCAGCAAATTTAAGAGCACGACTAATGTCTTTTGTTAATACACCAGATGCAAGACCAAATTCTGTGCTATTTGCACGTTTAATTAAACCATCAATGTCTTTTGATGAGAATTTAGATATAATCATAATTGGTCCAAATGATTCTTCCTTGGCAATCCACATGTTGTCTTTAACATTTGTAAATATTGTTGGTTGAAAATAATAACCTGGTCTATCAAGACGTTTACCACCATAAGCTAAAGTTGCACCTTCTTTTATTCCCATATCAACAAATTCAAGTAATTTATCAAGATGATTTTTATGATTTTGTGGTCCATGTGATGTTTTTCTATCTAATGGATTACCAATTGTTATTTTTTGTACTTCTTCAATAACACGTTTTACAAAATCATCATGTATTGTTTCTTCAACAAATAAACGTCCAGCTGCAATACAATTTTCTCCTTTATTAAAAAATACACTACCCATACCAAGTCTAACAGCTTGTTGTATATCAGCATCATCAAATATAACCAATGGACTTTTACCACCAAGTTCAAGTGATACTTTTTTTAAATTACTATCAGCACAAGTTTTCATAATTGTTTGTCCAATTTCTGTTGAACCAGTAAAACCAAGTTTACGTATTAATGGATGACTAACAATAGCCATACCAGTAACACTTCCATTACCAGGTACAATATTAATAACACCTGGTGGTATACCAGCTTTAACTGTTAATTCAGCAAATTTAAGTGCAGTTAATGGTGATGCTTGAGCTGGTTTCATAACAACAGTATTACCAGCAGCTAGACATGCTGCCATTTTCCATGATAACATCATTAATGGATAATTCCATGGTGTTACAAGGCCACAAACACCAATTGGTTCTTTTTTAGTATATGTAAAATTACGATTTGGACGTGCATGTGATATTGGTATTGTTGAACCTTGAATTTTATCACACCAACCAGCATAATATCTCCATGTTTCAATAGACATACCAATATGAGTTTTTAATGCCAATGTATAAACAGCACCTGAATCAATACTTTCTAATGTTGCTAATTCTTCTTTATGTTTTTCCATTAAATCAGCTAATTTATATAATAAATTGCCACGTTCACGTGCACTTATTTTACTCCATTCACCATCTTCAAATGCTTTTTTAGCTGATTTAACAGCTTTATCAACATCTTCAACTGTTGCACATTCAACTTGACATATAACATGCTCATCATGTGGATCAATTGTTGGTATTGGCTTACCATGGCCATTTACAAATTTACCATTTATAAATAATTGATGGGGAAATTTAAGATCAATATTATTTGCTCTTACTTCAATTGCATCATATTTTACTTCTATACCAGCATCAGATGTTCCTCGACCAGCGATAATAACAATTGATGCAAATTCAATAAATACTGATGCCATAAATACATCAGTATTTTGTATATTTATATTAAATACATCTTTTATTTCTTCAACAAGTCTTACGACATCCATACTACCACCTCCACTAGCAAAAAAATCAGTATCATTATCAATATCAATATTTAATATATTTTTCCACATTATCTTCATTAGTTCAACTTGTGCCAATTCAGCATCATTAAATTCAACACTAATTGTATCATCATCTTTGCCATATTTCATTGCATTCATTGTTTTATTGCCAATTTTTATTTTATCAATATTAATATATTTATTATCAATTGTTTCTATTAATAAACCATCATCATGAATGAAACCTTGTCTTCCATCAATATCAACAATAGTATCAATGTCATCAGGTTTATCTGATTCCCAAATTTTTGAACCATATAAACGTACTTCTTCATTATTAATCATTGTCCATGCACCTGGTGTACTATCAAGACCACGAATAAAATTATGTACTTGTTCACCTGTTTTTGTCCAATCAATTTTTTGTAATTCTTTTTTATTCAACATTGGATCATATGTTGCCCCTTCAATTGGCTGTATTATTTTTGGTGCTGTGCCAGCAGCAACAAGATTAACTGCTTCACTCATTGATTTAATACCTTCTGGATACAAAAAATTATTATACAAACTATCTAATGTATCATTTTCATTAATTGGACATGATTTTTGTAATAATATTGGTCCAGTATCAAGACCATCATCAGCCCAAAATATTGTAAAACCAGCTTCTTTATCACCTTCAAACAGAGTCCTACAAAGTAATAATAATTATTATTAATAAAATTTAATGATAAAACTTGTTATTAATATTAAGAAAGCTAGTTTACATGATTAATTTATTTTTGCCTTTCTCTCTATTTATATTTCAGCTTTAAGAGGAGGTAAATTTATTAAACTAGTTTTAACTATTTATAAAAAATAAAATAAATAACTTACCAACTTATGGCACTTGCACCACGATGTCTTGGCAATATTGAAGGATGATAACAAATACTTTTGTATTTTGGATGATCAATAACTTCCATTGGTATAAATTGGGTACAATAAGGTAGTACATTGAGATCAACTTCTATGCTTTTATATAAATCAAGAATTTCAGGTATTGGTACACCTTTGCTTCGCCATGCCTTGATCTTGAAGACAGGAGTATTATCAGCCTTTGCTGTTGCAGCTAAATAAACAAATTAAATTATTAAAAATATTTGTAATCAAAAAAAGATATAATTTATTTATCCTTGAATTTATTTTCAAACAGACATATCAAATAATTAATTTAACAAAGTCTTATCACAATAAATTTAATAAAATCTTTGAGTAATAGCTTACCTAATGAATCTTCACGATTTAATTTATCAGGAATTGTAAATACACCAGTTATTTTATGTCCATTTTGCTTGAGTAATTTATAAACTTCAGCAGCAAAATTACTTTGTCCAATAATAGCAACCTTGAGCTGTGCCATTGCTGACTAAATAATTATAAAAAAATTAATATTAAATATGGATTTTTCAGTTAAACAAGACCAAAAATAAGATAAACTTAACAAAAATAAAATTGTTAATAATTATAATTTAAAGATATATATAGATATAGAATTGTTATTTATATTTTTTACAATTGTTTTGTTATTTTTTAGATAATTCAAGCTGACAATATCACATACCTAATTTATTATTCAAAGTATACTGTGCAAATAATACTTCAGCTGTATCTCAAAAGTGCTGCAATGAAAATTAAATTGCAAAAAAATAATTATAAAAATCAATATTACAATGAGAGTGTCAAGTATATGATCAAATGTTGATGTCTCAAAAACGACTGATAAAAAATTATTCAATTCAATCATTTGCAATAATTATAAAGAAAGTTCAGAGGCAAAAAAAGAGGTGGATATTAATATAACTGATTTTCATTGGAATATAAATAATTTTTTAAAAATGAGAGAGAAAGTTAATGATTAATTTGATTATTTTCTTATCAAATTTAAAAATATTAAAATTAATAAATTTTATTTATTTATAAATATCAAACTCAAGGACAATATACATCATATTAAAAATTCTATTTTTAACAATAAAAATTAATTAATAAACGACAAATAATATTGAAAAAAAAATAAATAAAATTATAATTTCGAAAATTCAATAAAATAAATAATAAATAAGTTAATTTTCGGCTCTAAAATTAGCATAGAATTATTAAATAAATTATCAATAATATTTTAAAATTAAAATAGAAAAATAAATTAATAATTTTACTCACATTGTTGATGGCAAAGTAACGTTTTGGTTGACACAATGATAGAAGTTTTGCAGCTAGCATTTGAGACAGAACTACTGGAAAGTGAAAATGATTGGATAGTAACTTCTCGTATGTTATTTTATTTATTATTATTTTGTCTAGGAAATATTTAACACCGCGTTAGTGTCGTCTACAATATACTTTCTTTATTATTATTGTTATTAATAAATATAGCTAGAAATTTATTAGAGGTAGAGAGAGAGGCTGTAAGTCTGTAACTGGTATTATGGTTTTTAATCTATCGACCGGTTTTGTGTCTATGTGCCAAACTGAAAGTTTACTGAACCAACACATACGAAGGAGCTCTATTTTATATAATATTCTATTTTTTTTATCTATTTTTCTTCCATTTAATGTGTAGGTCAGGAGTCAGGACACTCATACTCTCTTTTTTCATAGAAATTAATTTTTTTTTCATATTTATTTATTTGTTGTTTAAATATTAAATATTTATTTATAATTTTTTACATTTGCCTTTTTTAAATAAATTTCAAAAATTTATCTATAAACAAATTATTTATTTAATACTTACATCAGCAGGGGATTTATTTTATATATTCACGCTTTCTTGTCATTCTTGGGTCAATTTATTTGATAAGAAATTCTGGTTTAAACTGGTTATTCAGTTTTTTTTTTAACATACAAGTCAAAGTTTAAATTTTTTTATCAATTACATTATGATTATTTGAATAAAGATGAAAACACAGTAACTTTTTTAATCAAATTTTATCAACTTGTTATATTAATTGTATATAAATATTTAAATAATATTTTAGTAGAAAATTGATTTATTAAAAATTAATTTATATGCCAATGATTTTCTTGTTGAAATTTTTATTGTTATTAAAAGTTTAAACAATAATCTTTGAAAAATAATTATGACAATTATTTTGAATAATCTCTTTAACGTTTCATGATTATCTCTTATCATGAATGACCTGATAAGCTGATGAAAAGACTGACAATTTATAAATCTTTGAATTATTTTGTTTAATATTGTCTTGGAATAAACCCAAGTCAATTAGATAAATCAAGTTTTGATAAATTTTCTTTGAGTTTAGTTTTGAAATTTCGAATTTCGATAAGCAATAAGTTGATTAATTCCATTCCAAGTTAAGATCAAGGTAATTAATTGATAATTTTCTATTATTTTATTTTGTAGTTTGTATGGATTGTTTATTCAAGATTTGAAAATTTCTCGATGAATCATTAATGATTGTTATTAAATAAATATTAATAATAATTTAAAAAATTGACGAGATCTGACAAATACATCTAGTCATTCTCGATAAAGTTTATATGACGTCAGAAGCGACGTTTCTCTTCCAATTCAATAACAACATGCTCACCATATTTTCCACTTGAAATATTCTAGACTTGTGGGGGTCTAATTTGAGCAATGCCTTGCTCTATTTGTGTATATACAATAACATTCTCAAATTAATTCAAAATATATAATTTTTTATTGAAAATAAAAATCTTAAAAATCAACAAAAAAAAAACATATCCTAAAATAAAATTGATTTGTTATTTTAAAAAATTCCATTTCAATTTTTTATACTAAATTTAAAACTTTTTTAAATGTAAATTTATTATTATTATTTTTTTCGATTAAATTTCCTCAAGGTTTTTAATAAAATAAATAATACATTGAGGAAATTGCTAATACCCATAAAAGTTTTTCTTCAAAGAACATGCGCAAAAGTTACAACTGACAGAGGAAAAGTTCGGAGAAAATCTCTGTAAAATTGCGTAAAATAGTCGATTGAGTTGTTCAGTTCATGCGCTTTGATTTTATCAATTACCATTAAGTCTAAAATTTTCCTAAAATCCACTGATGAGATTTGAACAAACGCAGTAAATGCCTTTTAAAAAAGATGCATTATTTAAAAGGATATTTGTTATGTGTGTTTTTACAAGGTTCAATATGTCCATCACACAAATATGAAATATAAATTATAAAATTATGATCACCTCTTTTGGAACTTACCAATGTGATGACCTTGAGATTTATATTTACTTTTTTCATGTTTTTAATAAGGCAATCATCAAATGCATCAAATGCTCGTTGGACATTTTTGCTTCCTGTTTTTTACTGCATCAAAATCCTATAAATTTATTTGCCATGACTGCAGCATATCTTAGCTCTATCAGTACAAAGTATTTTTCAAAATAATCATTGACCACTGACAATAAATTTTCAAGTGTAAATAACGAGGACACTTGTGTGTGTCGACTCGTCCAAGAAGTCAAGAAAGTATTTGAATAAAAAAATTTTTAAGATCAAAAGTACCATTAGTTTGCTCTGTAAAAACAAAGACATCAATTTTCTTTTTTTTTTTTTTCAAACAAACCTCTTTTTTTTCTTCTTTTTAATGGAAAAAAAATATTGCCACTAGGCCACCAACATTGTCACTGGGTCGTTGGGAGAAGATAAACGCGCATACTCGTTGCAAAATAATCGTAGTGATCAGCAGCTTTTGGATCCATACCACGGTTAGATGTCCGTGAGGTTGGTCCAGCAGTCAAACTTAAAAAAAAATATCAAAATTCAATAAAATTAATTTATAATATTTGTTTTTTGTTGTTAAGATTTCTTGAAATAAAAAAAAATTATCTGAAAGCTGAAGAACAAGATGATTTCTATTGGAATTTCTTATCTCTGCATCGTTGGGGTGATTTTCTCAGCGAGGATAACTCTTCAGGTAATTTTTAATATTCGAAAAATTACAATTTCAATTGAATTGAATTAACGAAAATATTTTATATGCGTTCATTAGAAATTATTGATTAAAGGGATACTTTATGCTTCGATGAAACCTACATATCGGATGAGTACATTTAAAAAAAAATCGATAGCTTTTACTATTAATCCGTTGACGAATCATCAAAACAATTATTTTATTTTACTGTGCTTGCTGAGATATAAAATTCATCAAATTAATTTAATCAATTGAATTTAAATCAACTGAAAGCAATTTTTTAATTTCTTTTTTAATTGAAAAATAATATGTGTAAACTGCAAGAGAAATAGTTTTTTTTTTCTAAAGAATAATTAGTTATTTTAATTTTTTTTTTTAATTTTTCGAAGGCCTCGACACCAGCTTCACCTTTCTATATCGGTGCAGCAGTTGAATATCATCCCGTTACAACTGGGGAAAATGGTACATTTATTGCTAATAAAAATGCGCAGAATTATGTTAAATTTTTAAAAACAGCAAGTGAAAAAGTGAGTATTTAAATTAATTTATAAAAAACTTTTTCAACTTAAACTATATATAAATAAAAATATTGTTTATCTTATCAAAAAAAAAATAGAAATAATAATGTCAAGTACTAAAAATCGAAATGATTTCTTGAAAAATAATTAAAATTTTGCTTTATATTTTTTTATTTTTAAATACTTAAATAATGCTGATTTTATTAAATTTTTTTAAAACAATTTAATAAATTTATTTATATATTTTTTTTAATCTTGTTTAGGATGTTGATATTATTGTTTTTCCTGAAAATGGTTTGACAAGTGGTGAACCAGATCCACCCGGTGGTGCTGCTGGTTTAATTTCCAAAAGTTCATATATTCCAGATCCAAAAGAATCAAAAGTACCATGTCACGATGCCTCATCAACTGTTATGCAGGTAATAAAACAAATCCAAAGAAAAAAAAAAATAAAAATAATATCTAATTTATAATGGATAGTTTTCTCTCAAACCAGGTCAATAACTCGCGCACATATTTCATTAACGATTCTCCAGTAATTAAAAAAATTCCTCAATATAAAAAACCCCAAAAAGAAAAACAAATTTTAAATCTAAAAATGCACATACTTAGGGTTAAAATAATTTCAAGTTAATTATAATTAATTTATTGTTTATCGAAACATAAATTTATTAATCAACAAACAAGTTACCCTGAAAAGACACCATATATAACTTTGTGTCATAACACCAAGGTCTCCAACAATATCACCATGTTACGCATGACATAAATCCAATAAATATTTTTATCCTCAACAAAGCAAAAATAATAAAAAATCAATAGTTATTGTTTTTATTTATTTTCATTTTATATTTAAATTGTCGTTAAAAATAAAAAAAAAAATAAATATTTTCATACAGGCGGTGAAGGACATATCATGTGCAGCTCATCGATATGGTCTTTATGTTGTGATAAATATTATCGAAAAAGTAAAATGTACTGGTGAACGTTGTGGTGGAAATAAAGATACTCATGATTTTTATAATACAAATATTGTATTTGATCGAGCTGGCACAATAATTGCACGTTATCGTAAATATAATTTATTTGATGAACAATTTATGAATAAAACATTGAGACCAGAATTATCAACATTTAAAACTGATTTTAACGTAACATTTGGCCAGTTTATATGTTTTGATATATTATATGAAACACCAGCATTACAATTATTACGTGAAAAGAAAATAACAGATATAATATTTTCAAATCATTGGTTTTCTGAATTACCATTTTTAACATCAAGCCAAATACAAACATCATGGTCATTTGCAAATAATGTTAATTTTTTGGCATCTGGTTATAATTCACCATCAAGTGGTTCTGGTGGAAGTGGAATTTATGCTGGTAAAGAGGGTCTTCTTGGTCGTGTATGGTCAGAAAAACGTACAAATGCAATTGTCATATCTAAAATACCAAAAGTTGTTAATTCACGTAGACCACAACCATCAAATCCAATTGATACATCAACAATATACTATTCAAAAACTGAAATAACAACAACTAATGGTACTGAGCCAGTAACACAACAAAAACTATTAAAAGACGATTTAACACCATACAAAACAAGTGTATTTAAGCCAAATAATGGTACACAAAATTTATTACTATGTCATGATAATTTTTGTTGTAATTTTACAACTAAAACAAATCATAATGATGCTCTCATCAAAGATGCAAATGCTAAATATTACAGGTTTTTATAATCATTAATTTATTCATTTAATATACAACGATGTGTCTAATATTTTTTTCTTTCTTCTTTTATTTAAACTAGATATCGATTAGCTGTTTTCAAAGGTGTACGTGGATATGGTAAAAAAGCAACAACAGGTATTGAAGTATGTGGTTTAATTGCATGTACAAATGATAATCAAAATAGTTGCAATGAACGTTTTGATATTAATACAATTGTTATTCAACCAACAATATTTAATTCAATTAAAATAACTGGTAATTTTACAATTGGATTAAATATATTACGTCTTCCTATAAGTTTGACAAATGATCTTCAACCATTAAACACACCAGATTATTCATTTATATATGGACATATTAATAAAACACATGCAAGTTTGAAATATACATTGACAAAACCACACGGTGATTTAATGACATTTGCTATTTATGGTAGAAATTTTACAGCTGATGGACAACCAAAAACATCAACATCAACAATAACTCAATCATCATTTTATTTGATGGCTGCTATTGCTATTGGCAGTTTATTTATTAATCATCACTACGTGTGAATAAATTGAGCTTAAATAATATAATCAAAATATTAATAATATTAATAAATAAATTTGAATAACAAATATATATAGAGAAACAGTAAAATATTTACTGTATCAGTTGTCATGAAAAATGATGACTAAAAGCTGCTTTGAGTTGTCCATCACGTTTCAAGTTGCATTGACTCACATTTCTTCAAACAATTTAATTGTCACAGGTATTATTAAAAGATTTAAAAACTGATCACTTGACCCATTAATAATAATGAAAAATAAATGGCATTATGCTTATTCACTTCAAGTAGTTTATAGAGAGTAAAAAAAAGATGAAAAAATTCAACACACAACACTTAATTATATATAACAATGCCAAATAAAAATGTATAGAGTTAAAATAACGCTTTAATCTAGTCCCAAGTGAACTCACGATGCTCATAGAAAAGTAAAAATAAAATAGAAAAATTATTTTTAAATTTCTTTGTAAAATTCTAGATGTTTATACCTACAAAAAGGTAATAAAAAAAAAAAACAAAAAAAATCATTAGATGATATTTAAAAAATATATAAAGAAAGAAAGTCAAATTAGACAAGTAAGTTGAAGGTTTAATTAAACCGTAGACCATTGTTGTGCCAATATTCGATAAAATTAATAAATCGAATTATTAAAATCCAAAGTCTTTCCCAAATAAAATAGTTCCTTATGCTTGCTAATTATAAATAATCAAATATTAAATATAAATTTGTTCCCTAAGATAAAGATGATTTAAAAATCTAAAAAATTAAATTTATTTTAGTGACTAAATAAATCGTTGTGTCATCAAAAATTATATCAGGGCATATTACAATTGATTAACCAATTAATTGTAATAATATTAATAATAAGAATTAAATAATAAATAAAAGAAAAATAATCAATCGTTGAACGATTGTTAATAATAATTGAAGAAAAAAATTGGCCAAAAGTAAATTAAAAAAAAGAGCAAAAAGCAAAAAAAAGAATAAAGTAAATTAATTTTAATCAACAACGAAGTGAATAAATATTATTATTGATTATGTGTTGACAGAAATTAGAGCTTAAATTATATGAAATCTGTTGATTAGTTGATTTAAATAAATAATTTATCTCGATGAATTAATTATTAATTTTTTATTGTATATATAAAAAATTCATTCCTACATTTCATTAAAGAAAAAAAAAATCAAAAATTTAATTCACAAATTATACCTTAATATCTTGGTACTTTAAATTCAGGTGCACCATCACCAGCACCAGCAGAACCACCTCCACCAGCACTACCACTACCACTTGATGGTTTTCTTTTATTCATAATATTTTGTATTTTTTGCCATTCTCTGTCTAATTCAGCTTTTTCATTTTTTTCTTTATTAAACTTTCTTGTTCTTCTACCATCAGCTGTCTTAACGCCATATTGAAATGCTGCTTTGGGTAACGCTTCTTTATTATTCATATAATCACTGTATTCTTCAGGTGTATCAAAGTCCCATCGTCCAATTGGTCCTTTTTTATTTCCCAAATCCATTTTAGTATAATCAACTTCATCATCTGAATCATCAATTGCATCTTGCATTTCATCAAGACCAGGATAACACTCAGCATAACCTTCTGGTTCAGCAGCAAGTTTATTTAATAATGCACCTTTTTTAGCTCCTGCTGATGTACCAGCAAGATTACTAATTGCTGTTAATATTGCTGGTAGTTGTGGTGTATTTAGTTTGTCATCATCAATCGATACTTCTGGTTTATCAAAATATGATTTTTTTTTATCACGTATTATTCCTGATGATGTTTCTTTTTTTGATGTATTTGGTTGGTAATCACCAATATCACCATAAATACTTTCATCTTGTGGCTTTCTTATTGGTACGTCATTATCAACATCATCTGTTCTTGTTTTACCGTCTTTTGTTTTCTTAGTTTTCTTTCCACGACTACCCTGTCTTAAGTATGATAATATTTGAGCTAATTTATTAATAACAATGTCATTTGTTGTTAGTGTTGGTGTTGTATCAATTGTTGGCACATCAGCTTTACTTCTAATTAGAGTTGTTGGTATGTCTGCTTCAGCATTTTCATCATCCAGCTCAATGACATATGCCATTCTACCTGGTGTAAATGATTCATTTCTTTCAATAATTTTTGATTTCATTGTCGTTATTGTTTTATGTATATTACGTCCCATTTTTGTTTTAAATTGTGTTTCATCATTTTTTTTTTCAGGTTTTGGCTTTTCTTCTTTTGGTTTTTCTTTTGGTTTTACAAGTTTTTCCATTTCTTGTTCACATTCAGTCTCTTTAGCTTCAATTTCACTACGTACTTTTTGTAATAATGCATAATCAAGACCTTTTACTAAATGTGTATGTTCCATATCACCACCCAAAAATTTAGATTGTTGTATCATTTGTCGTCTACGTTCAGCAGCATCCATGCCTGATTTAACATCTGGTGCAACAGCACGATATGCATTTGTATTATTCATTGAAT
This sequence comes from Aphidius colemani, assembly GCA_030523065.1. NCBI lineage: Eukaryota > Metazoa > Arthropoda > Insecta > Hymenoptera > Braconidae > Aphidius > Aphidius colemani. Next base: position 207,634 of record JAPYYR010000220.1, on the reverse strand, counting down.
CATCTGATTGAAATTCACCAGGACCACCATCTCTACGTTCACGTGCACGATCACGATATTTTTCAGCTAGTTCAGCCATTTTATCTTCTTCTTGTTTTTTTAATTTTGCATAAAAACTTTTTTTCTTTCTACGTAATTCAGCACGACTGCCACTACCAATAATTGGTGTTTGAGCTGTTCTAGCAGCAGCATCACGTGCTGTACCTGGTACTGATGACGATGATGGTGTTGATGATGGTACTGATGATCTTGGTGTCATTAGTAATTTCCTAAAATCATCATTTGTCAAACGACCTGACATTCCCATATCATCATCCATTGTGTCTGGCATTTTTTATTATTTTTTTCAACTATTTAAATTTCTAAAAGAAAAACAATAATTAGAACTTTATCATTTATACTTTCATCATAAACAATATATTTTTTATACTAGGTAAAATTATTTATTTATATTTACCTCAATTTATCAACACTTGACTGGTAAACAAAGTTAACAATAACACTAAGATATTGTTTAATTTTGTATTATTTTAAATCATCAGGAAGACACAATTTAGACATGCAAAATAACTATATTAATATTAATTATTAAATAAATTTCTCATTGCATTATTAGATAATTATTTATACAAAATAAACAATGAATGTTTTTTATTTTTTTTTTAGTCAACAAAATCTGACATGTGCTGCCATAAAATAATGTAAATAAATAGAGGAACAACTCGAAGCTTTTATATGCTTTTATTTATTCTCGGTGATGACACTACTTAGCAGTGCTACTAAAAAATTATTTGAATTTGCTTATAGCAACAGCAATAACAAGTCTAAATGTACAACAATTTCAAGCTTTATTACTAAATACGTGAATAATTTTACTTTTTAGATATGTTATTGTTCACAGGGGCTGTTTTTAAACTTTTCAAATTATTTTTTAGGTAAAAAAAAATTTAATTTTCAATTTTCAACTAAATTTATAACTTTTTTTTCTTGTGCTGTTGCTCACACTAATAAATATTGGTTAATAAATAATTATAGATATTTAAAAAATTGATTAATTAATTTTTTATGTGTACAGAGTTCCTGTAAGATGTCACTGATAATACAAAATTTACTGAGAAATTTTTTTAAATGATTCAATTATAGGTGTTAATTATAAGTGACTTATATTTACTCAACAGTTAAACAAATATTAGAAAAAAAAAAACAATTAATTAGAATATTCTCAATGGTAGCAAATAATTTATGCATTTTATGTTTTTCTATAAATAATTGTTCAATAATTTTTAATTAATTTAAATAAATCTTTTATTTATCAATCTTTTTTTATTCTACATTTTATGGACTATTATTTATTCGATCAGCTAATTTGTTTATTTTTTTTTTGTGATACATAAAAACATGTAAATAATTTTATCGATGACCAATATTAAGACAAAAAATAAGTATCAATTTCAGAGATAATTTCTATAAATACATAAATTTTTAACTCGTTTATTTGAAGACAAAAAAAAATTTTTAACATTAAATTTCATTTAAAAGTTTAATTTATAGTTTTAAATTAATAAACAAAGTTTTTTTTTGTTCTATTAATTATTATAATGATATTTAACAAGTTTAAAAATATTAAACAATGATGACCTCGATCATTATAAATGACAGACACAAGAAATCGACGACAACGTTTATCGTATGAATAACAAATGGCCCCAGACAGTTGTAACGACGTCCATTTGTTGATTATATCCACGTTTTTTTAAATATTTTTTTAAACAATTAAAAAAATATATAAATAACAAATAAATGTCTGATGAAGACTAAACATGTATAGTTAGAATTTTATTGGCTCACTGCTCTTGATATAATTGCATCACTCACTTGATTATTTTAATTTCCCAGCAATTTTTTTTTTTTTTAATCTTAATTACGTCTGCTTGATTATGCTGTATTGATTGTAGGAAATAATTTATTCATTTATTAATTTTTTTTAAATTAATTTCTTTTTCCTTATTTTTTGTGTGAAAAAAAATATATATGAATTATAATTTGTTATAATTATTATTCAAGGTAAATTAAAATTAATGAAAAAATAAAAAAATTAATTTAATACAAAACGTTTTTAATTTATCAATTAATTTGTTTTTTTATTTTACTTTTTTATTTCGAAAAATTGTTGTAATTATTAGTTGTGATTTTTTTATTTTTATAAAACTCTAACCTTTTTTTATGATCATTTTTAAAATAAAAATTTCATAAGATTATAATTTACTGAATTAAATATTTGTAAATTTTTTTCTTGTCAAATAATATATGTTTTTTTTTTGTACCAAAAAATTTAAAAATTTATTTAATTTTATTGTGTGAACAATGTCATTTGGTCTTACAATATTTGTGACATTGGCAGATGTTACTTGTTCAGCATTTTAATTTAATTTTGTTTCAAAATCAAATTGCAAAACAACCCAGTGTTTTTTTAATTATTGACTAACATTGGAACATTCTATTTTCGCATATTCAATAGATCGATATTAATAAATTCATACAACAAATAAATTATTTAATTTAATATCGAATTTTTTTATACTCAAAAGAAGACAAAGATTGCAATCAGTATGACCTTTTTACAAATTCGTCTAAACACTTGACATTTACTTTTATATTTTTTTTGCAAATTAATTACTAAACTTAAATATTTTTAAATTAATATTTTATATTTTGTTGATAATTTTTTTGATCTGTGTATTTTTTACTGTTAAGAAATATTGAAAATTTGCATGTTGTGTTGAATAACACATAATTGTAGCATATAATTTCAAAAAAATTATTACAATTTCAAGCTAATTTATAAATTTCTAAATTCACGTACATAAAATATTTATATTCATTAAATAACTATATGGAAATTTTTTTTCTCATCTTTAGATTACTAAAATAATCGAAATATTCCATCCAGACGTTGATTCTTCTTTTTATTTCAATTCAATTTTTTTTTTTAATCTCAAAATGAAATTAATAAATAAAATGAAAGTGTTAAAACAATTAAATGTATTGCAGTAGATTTATTTTACAATATTACATTATTTTTTACGTAATTTCTTCAGACCTGTCTGATGTATTCCAATTACTCGTTATATCAATGAGATTTATGACGTAAAAATATTAAATCATTAACAGAAAATATGATTAAATAATATTTTTTTTTTATCATAACATTAATCAAGTTTATATTTAGATAGTATTTAAATTCTTAATCTACTGAAGAATGGTAAAAATAATATTGCAAATGTAAAAGATGATTTAACAGCGATTTTTTAAGGTAAAATATTCAAATCAGTTGATAATGCCTAAATGTCAACGTAGAATCCAATTGATTAATTTCTTGTAAAACAATTTAAAAATAATTCTTGTGTTAACTATAAAAACATTAGATATTTGTAAAAAAAAAAAAAAAAGAAAAGTAGATTTATTCATTTGTCGAGTGTAAAATAATTCAATCCGGATGAGTGCACTGATGATCCATGATGTGTGTCCAATCTGTCGTGGTAATGACCTCTTTTCTAGACCCACTTTTCTTTCATAACAGTTTAATTTTTTCCCTTGATAAAAATAAATATACATAATGTCAATTTTTATATACATCAATTTTATTTCCTTCCTATCATCCGTTTTAATTATATTCTTTTTTTTTTATTCGCACGTTATATGTCATGTTTTTAATTCTTTTTTTTTTTCTTATTATTTTTAACACTGCGTGTTTTTTATCATCACAATTTTCATCATTTGACTAAATACCGTAAAGTTTTTCATCGTTTTAAATAATCACTAGTTAGTAGTACGACTAAATTACGTATTATCAAAGTGAAAATTGTTATTTACTTATTTTTTAAGTAAATAGAAATTTATAAATAATTTTTTTTTAAACAACAATAAATATATAGAGCAATCGTTTATATCATTTTTTTAATACAATAATTTAATCTAATCCACATGACATTTGAGTTAAAAAATAAATAAAATAATAGCAATTTTGTACAATGAAATATTTTCATTTAACTCGTATATTTTTTTCATAAAAACATTATCAATATATTAACATAAAAAAAAACCTGAATATTTTTTTTTTTTAAGATAAAAAAATACATAATAATAATAGTAACTAAATCAAACCAAATAATAACAACAATTACGTAAATTATCAGTATAAAAAGTCAAATAAAAAAAAGAAAAAAATAGAAGAAGAAAATTATACTTATAAATCGAGGTGTGTAAAAAAAAATTATATTACATTTTGATACAAGTAAGAGGATAAAAAATAAAAATTAAAAAAAAAGAGTTAGAAAAAGAGAAGGTGGAGGTCGGATTGTTTAAACAGGTGGGGAAAATAAATCGTTCACCTGGGGAATGCGCAACGCGGCTTTTGCCTGATGCACTGGCTAAAGTCATATTTAGTGTTCGGACTGACATCGTCAAGCTAGTTCCTTACCTTATTTTGAAAAATCAAAAAAATTTAAAAAAATAATTTTTTTCATCATTCATATAGTAGTTTTCTTCACTATTTTATTGCTCAATTGAAATATAAAAAGAAAAAAAATTCAAGTAAAATTAAATAATGATTAGATTCCCTGTGAAGTGAGAAGTAAAAAAAAAACTACTGATGGCCATTTATAATAATAAAATTTAAATGAATATTTAAAAAATTTTTTAAACAATAATAATAATATAAATTATTATTATTTTTTTATTTCTTCGGTACGTTCCTCGTCACCAGCCAATGTAACTCGGCATACTTGGAAGTCAACTTTCTCCTCTTGTCGCCGCGAAATAATTGAAAAAATTTATTCAAGGAGATATCGTAACACTAAACGAATTTAATAATAATTTTAGCCACAAAATTTTATAATTATTTGTATTAATTTTTTAAATATTATTATAATTTTTAAATTATAAATATTAACTCAATCGAGTGACATAAAAGTAATAATTTTATAAAAAAATATAGGACACAAGAAACTTTGATAAAATAATTTTATTTGTGGTTAAATGAATTAGGTAATAGACTAAACAAGTGAATAATAGTGATTTAACCAAAGAACATATAATAATAAAAAAAAAAAAATTAAAATGAGGGTTAATCGTGGAATTTGTGCTAAATTACAGGGAGGATTTCTCAGGCGATGGTGTAAGTGTTTTTATGATGACATTATTATTTCATATTTTTTTTAAAATTATTAATTAATTTTTTTTTAAATTAATAATTAATTTTTTATATTATTTAAATTATTAAATTTGTCAATGGTATTTTCTTAATAGACAGCCAAGTCTATTTCACATTGAGAATGTTATTTTTTTTTCCGATTTTTAGTCGTTTAAAATTATTATTTACGTAACATATGAATCAAGTTGAATTTAAAAAAAAATAATTAATTGAGTTTCAAAATAGTTATGTCAATAAATAAAATACATTTTAAATAACACTGTCTTTTAAATATAAAAAAAAATAGTTTTTTATTAACTAAAATGTTGAGCTGTATTGCATAATGTCAGGAGAAAAAAATAAATAAAAAACTGATGAACAGTTAAATTACTTTGTCAAGCATCGATGTCACTTTAAATTCGAGTATCCACGTGTTCTAATTTGAACTATACAATATGACTGTTTGATTGAACATCATTATTACTTATCCAAATGTCAGATAAATTCGTTTTGAATTTATTAAAAAATAATAAAATCACTTTGGATCTATTAATCACATCAATTTAACCGGATCTGTTGTTGTTTTTTTTATATCATTTCAAAAAAAAAATGATTTCCTCATTGCAATGTCATCATTATAAATTGATATTCCAAAATTTATTAAATATTTTTTATTAAATTGTGAAAAAAATATACGTTATTTTTCTTTTGAATAATTTATATCGAAAACATGATACCCTTGATTGTTATATAAAACAAAAAAAAATGGAATGAAAAAAATCATATTAAATCATCTGATTAATACAACAATGTTGATCATTTATTCAATAATTATTCTTATTTATTATATATCGACAATTATAATAATTGTTAACATACTTGAAGCTTTACATTTATTTTTTTTCTTTCAAAAATTATTGTAGTTATTTTATTTATTATAAATAAAATAATAAATTAACTCGTTATTTTTATTATAAACAAATGTAAATTCATCTATTATTTGTCTGTACATCGAATAGATTTATTATTATTTAAATATATTATTTTTTTTTCTACTGCAAAGTACATTTAGTAATTTATTTTTTACAACTAATGCGGTGGTTATCTAATACACTCGATCATTGATGTGACTAACTGATAATAATTTTTGATACTTTACTTTGCTGCTAACATGAATATATTATTTATACATGGAGGGAACATATTTTTTTTTTTATTTAGCCAAATCGTAAATTTTTTTACCTGATTTACACAAAAAAAAAAAAAAAAATAACAGAAAGAAGATGAAGTACCGTTCGTTGACTCCAAATGTGTTATGTCTGCCTCAATATTTTTATCCACTATTTGTCAGAATTTTTTATTTTTTTTTTCTTTGTATATGTTTGTTCTTATTTTTCCTACATAAAAATATATAGGTGAACTGAGTTTACTCAGTGAACTCAATTCCATAATAGCAAAGGTGTAATTAATTTTATTTTTAATTTTTTATCATTCAGCTATTTGATGATCATAAATTTTAACAAAATTTAAAAACAAATTTTAATCTTTAAATAGGTGGATTCAAATATTTTTCATTAATTTTTCTATACAATAATTATTTTTAAATTGATATGAAATAATTACTAAAGTTATTTGAATTATTTTTACAATAGTCATTAGAATAAATATTTTTTTTTATTTATTATTAATATTTTATGTATTTTCTACATAAGAGTATTTAGAAAAAACAATTATAATAAAATTATTTTTACCTTTACAAATAAATTAATTTTTATTATCTTTTTTTTTTCAATTTTTTTCTAATTTTCCAATTATTTGTTTAATGCTTTTATTGGGAGAGTTTATGTGGCTTATTATTATGTACATAATGTCAAAGTGAAACATTAATGGAAGGAATTTAAAAATAATATTTTTTATTTTGTCATCGAGCACATTGACATGAATTTAAAAATAAAACATAAATAATAAAAATATGGGCCTGTAAAAATTGATGTCATATTTTTCATTCATGTGTTAATAAAAAGAGCATTAAAAATAAAGAAAAAATAAATAATTTTCAGTCAATGCCCCCTTTGATTGTCACTAAAGATGCTAATGAATAAAGTAAATTTCATTGAATTACCTTTAAAAAATGCAAACAAAAATTATTTACCTTTGTTCCAAAAAATTTGTACATCTATTAAATGTTTTTTAAAATATTTGGAATACTTTTTGATCATTTATCTTTTTTTTTATTGGTAAAATAAAAATGCAGTTGTACTTCTCGCGCTATTTTCACACAGGTGACTTTTAAATGTACATACGGACTTTGATCGTAAATGTAAACATCATAAATAGACAAGTGTATATATGTTTATATATTATTTGTATTTTATATACCTCTCTATTTGAAAAATAAAATAAACCACGCACCTTTTGCCCGTCAGTTTCAAAACCGTTACCGCGGAAACTTTCTATAGAGTAAATTCATCGCATGAACGAACGACTTATTTACTACTCAATTTCAATATTATATTGTATTCTTTTTTAAAAAAATTTTTTTCCCATATAAAATTCATTGTTTTTTTCATATAAAAATGATAATGTTATCAATTTAAATTAATTTTTCATCGTAAAAAAAAAATTCAAAAACTAATCGAAAATTTAATAAAACAACTGACTTTTTTTTTAGTTAAATTTATTTGATGTTAAATATTTTATTGATAGCAATTATTTAAGCTCGGTAAAGTTTTTTTATTAGCATATTATATCAGTTGTATTAAAAAATTGAGAAAAAAAAATAACACGATATACACATTCCATTGAAACTTGTCCATCGAGTTGCCATGGAATTGTACTCTGGCACAGCCAGTTTTTCCACTCGTGATACATATGTATATATATATATTATTTATAAACAATAATAACAATAATTTTTTACATGGATAATATAGCTTACACACGATGAGAGCCCCTGAACAAATTGCCAAAGGTATGAATTTAAATGCATGTATAAAATATATTTGCATTTCGAAAAATTTGGATTTCGAATTAATTGGATTTCGAATTAATTGCATTTCGAATTATTTGTATTTCGAATTATTTGGATTTCGAATTGATTGCATTTCGAATTATTTGTATTTCGAATTAATTACAAATAAAAATATTGAATAGTCAACCAAAATAAAAGGAATATTAAAAAGGCATTATACGTGCTTACACATCTTGGAAAAAAAAAATACAAAATTACCATTAAAATAAACTAGAAATGATATTTTATATTTCTAAAAAATTTAAATTGTTACAAAATTATTTGGCTATTTATTTTTTTATTATTATAATCAATTGAGTTGATTATTATCTTATAAAAATACACTTGTCTTTAATGACGTTGACCTTAGAAAAAAATAATTATTACTAGCTGATAATAGACTTTGTCGCTTTGTAGAAAATTCAAGTTTATTTTTATTTTCTGTTGACATGAAATCAACAGGTATTTGTTTATTTTTCATATACATAATAAAGCAGTTGGAAATGCCAAGAAAATTAACATATTGGTAGTTTTTTTTTCATGATCTATTTGCTATCATGAAGTTGCTAAAGAAAAAAAATAATATCATTCTGGGTGTCTTATGAATATTCATAGATTCAAAAAATCAAATAAAAATTCATGAATACTCGATTATTTTTTTTTGAATAACAAATAAAGACTTTGAACTTGACAATTTTGGAAAATTTAATTATTATCATGTTTGCATGAATCAATTATTCGAATTATTATTATTTTTTTTTCCTCAATTTATGTCAGTCGATTAATTATGTAAATTTTAAAACTTTTAATTGACAATTATTCAGTGTGAATGGTGAAAATTGTGCTTAAATTTTGCCTATTATTTTTTATTTTTCCATGAAATTATAATTCATAACTTTAGTCTCGTATACAAGCTGCCAACTGAGAATAAAATAATTTATTGTTTAAATTTTTTTCATTATTCTCTTTATTTTCATAATGTGTTATTTAAATATTGATAATTTTTTTAATAATAATAGTGAGCATATTCGTTGAAAAATTTAAAAAATGACAATATTTTGGAGAACTGTCACGAGTAAGTTATAAAATAATACGAATTTCTTATCTCTTGTAAAGATTGACATTTTTTTCGAAAGAAAAAAACAAATTAATTCAACATTAAAATGGTAATTCTTTTCAAACAAATAAAATTGTTAATTAGACTAATACTATAGGTCATTTTTACGTTTTAAATTTTTTACCATTCACCTTACTAAAATTTTTTTTACAAATAAAAATACACAGTGAATGATTGTGTGTTTACATAAAATTCAAATAGAAGTATATAAGTTCATTAAATTTCTTACGTTAAGATATTACATGCTATTCTCAAGTGTGGATTTATTTTTTGAATGTATTTAACACAAATATGTATAAGAAAATCTTATTAGTAGTGAGACTTGTTGCTAAAGTTTATTCTTTCGTAACAAAACTCCTTCTTTTTCAAACTTTTCTGTAATCATGGATAACATGAGTAACGAGTTGACTAATGATACCCACAATTTTTTTTTCATCTTTATTCTCTATTTTTTTTCAACTCATGAAATTTATTAAATACCTATTAATCAGGTAATTCACATGTCAAGAGTACTTGAGATTTATTAATTTTTATTTTGAAGTTTTTCATGTCTAAACAGTTTAAAATATTATTATTTATAAATTAATAAATTTACGAATCAATTAGTTACTCTTTTTGGTCATTTAAAGTTTTTAAATAATTTAATTTCCAATGCAAATATGATGATGATGGCATACTTGTCTTAAAATTTCAATCTCATATATGAACTTTTTGGGTGTATATTTCTTGTGACGTACAAACGGATCTCATTTATTTAAATTGGCCTTTTTAATAAATGTTTTTTTATTTTTCGATATTTTCTTGACTTTTAGAAAGCATTTTTTAAAACTGGTCACATAAGGAAGATTCCTTTATCAAGTTGACTTTTTTTTTTTTCTTATTTCTTGGCTATCAAACGACTTTCGAGTTTATTTTTAAAAATAATTTTAACTTTAATAATCAGGAAAGTTTTGTTAATTTTATTTTAAATATACAAATGAGAAAATATCGTATAATAAAATAAATTTATATGTTTTTAGGACTTTTTTATTCTTTTAGAAAAAGAAAATTTACGATAGTTTTAAAAATTATTTTTAGAAAGTATTTTAGACTTTATCCTGTTGTTGATGCTTAATATATTGGTGAACTTTTTTTTATTATTTAAATGTATTTTTGCTCAGTTCAAATTTACCAAATTAATTAATTTTATTTTTTTGGAATGTGAGAGTTTTTTTAACAAAATTATTCCATGTGCAACGAGCCACGTAAAATACCTGCATACATAGATTTCAAGATAAATAATTTAACCACATTTTCACTGTCAACGCATTTTAAATTGACATGATGAAATGATTAATTTTATTTTTATCATATATTTTTTTTACAGTCAATTATGTAATTCATTATGATTATAAATTGTATCAATCACTTTTCCTATTTTTCATTTTTATAATACAAATTAAATAATTTTTTTTATTTCCAGAAACGTAAATGGCTTCTTACGTATATTTAATTCAAATATATATAATTTAATCTTGCAATGCAGTTGAATTATTATTTACAGTGACAACGAGCTTTGCTTAATTCTAGAATAAAAAAAAAACTGTTGAAAGATTAAGTGAATGATTATTTAAATTTACAGGGTCATTCGTCTCATGTACACACAAATTTACTACATTAAAAATTATATCTTGCATTCATATGTATTCAACTCACAATCAAAAGGAAAAAAATACTCCCAATTATTCAACTAAAGAAAAAATATAAAATTATATTTTTTATTTTTGTTATTTTACCTCGTTTAACGGTGATATTTTTTTTACCAGTGATTTTAGGTTTTTTTTTTAGTATTTACTTGGTCATTCATTGATGTTCATTTATCAAACTGTGGAAATATACAGGCATGTTATGTGTATGATTGATTCAAGCACTTTGCCCACTGAGAACGTGCTGACCTTGCTGGAAAATATCATGAAAATAAAATATGATAAAATAAGGAATTCGTTATAATATTTTTTATTTTAAATTGTCAGTTTTGTTAACTAAGCATTATTTATCAATTGCAATAATTGTTTTTTTATTTTCTTGTTTTCTTTCTTATGTTATATGAAGGCTTGAAATAATTTACAGTTGTCTTTCGTGATTTAAAATTATATGCAATTAAAATATATCAATGGAAAAAAAATAATTTATTATTAAAATATTATGCATTAAGATGATTTAAAATTGATTGGATATTAAAAATTTATAAAAGAATAAAATAACAATTACATTTTTATTAAATATCTAATTTTTTTTCTTTAAAATATTTTAATTAAATTTTATTTTTCATCATTTTCTATGCAAGCATTATTGTCTATTGAAAAATTCAAATTAATTTTAATATTTTATTGGTATTTAGTCATTGACAATGACAATATATTGAGAAAAATTTTTTATAAAATTAACATTCTTGTAAATTCTTATATGACAATATTTAAAAAGTCAAGCTAAAATAAATTGGGGTCATGAGGTCATTCAAAAAAATTAAATAAAAAGTTTAATTGTGTTTGGTGTAATTGATTAATTTTTATGATGACATTTATGGCTTACTTCCAGTCTGAGACATTAAAGAAGAAGAAAAAAAAAAAACATAACTGTGGTAATACGTTCTCGTTGGAAAAAAATAAAAGATTGCATTGTAAGAATTATTAGGAAATATTAACCGCGATGCTTAAAGATTAACTAACAAGTGTCTCTTTATAAATTTATAATATTTTTTTTTCATTTTTCTCTTTTCATGTCTGAGACTTTTTCGAAACACAATCCACATTTTAGCTTGCATCCCACGTCACAACAGTAAATTTTGTTTTGTTTTTTTTTTTTTTTCAATTACATATTATTCATGACTATTTAAAAATTTTAAATAACAAATAAAACTTGATAATCAATCAAAAATATTACTATTTAACTCCTACAAATATTGTTCAATTAAAGAAAAAAATTTCTATAATTTTTCTATGATAATTATATTTTCTGGGACTCATAGGACATAATGAAACTTTTGGGTGATATAAAAATAATAAATAAAATAATAAATATTTCTTGAATATTAAAACGTCAAGTGGAAAAATAAAAATCATTGTTCATTAAATATAATAACATGATAATAATTTTAATCAAGTCATTATAAATTTTTTTTTATTACAAATATTTATGACGTGTTTCATTTAAATGTTTATTTTTAATTATTGTATTTTAATCATGACTATGTCAATCGTTTTGATCATTATTTACACGATGATCTTTCAACCTCATCAAGAACTTTATTAGATGTATGAAATGTATTTAATATCAGCATATAAATATCGACAACTTCCTCAAAACAAATAGCAATTAAAATATGAAATTAATAGTTTTTGTTTTTATATTGTGATAAAATCAAGTCCAACAAATTGACTCGTTGTTTTGTCTTTCTTCTCTGTTGTTTGTCGATTAGTGTCAAATAAAAGACCTCAATATATAATTTGTATAATTACAATTATTACAAAATTATTAAATACATATATGTTAAATAATAAAATGCAAGGACGAAT